>JAADVB010000370.1:0-15434 GCA_023334545.1 Salisapilia sapeloensis
TAGCCGCTGCTCCTTATCACCGTCGTCATATGCAACGTCGTAGGTTCCATCCGAGCGGCACCTCGATATCTTGCCTGGAAACCATTGGCTTCCCCGGCGGTACCGAGCTTTCACCTTGTCGTCGACCTTGAGCTGCGTTTTATCTGCCTTCTTGGAGGTTTTGTACGCTTTTGACTCGTCATCCGAGTTAGAGTTCTTGGATTCTACAGCGAAGCGGGTACGGTAGCTATTCATTGGAAACTTAGCCTACTTGGTGTGAATGCAGTGTGAATTAAAGATTGTGTTATCTCGTCAAGATTTGGGTGTTTCAGTTTTCCAAGTCTCTTCATGTAAATATAACGGCATGGTATTAAAGTAACGAGCAAGCTCGATGAGCCACTTGTTATTTGGAACTCTGAAGTACTTTTCTACCACGCTGTCAACAAGATCATAACGATATTGTATCATGTCTACTACCAGATCACGATACATGCCTCATTGGAAGCACTTTGTATATTGCCTAGTTGTACTGCTGTTAATTTCAAACAGTGTTGGAGATGGCTTCAATGTGCTCGAGTTTCCTGCAGGACGTCTCCAGTTTAGTACCGAAAACTATGCTACGTCGATAGAGATTGGATTAGCCTACCTAACAGGTAATATGGCAACCAAAGATACTTCTAATCATCGCTAACTTTTAGGATTAGTTCAGAGACACCTCGGATCCACCGGAAAAGTTTCTGTGCTTATTTCAGTACTCCCAGGAGAAGGAGATGCTGTTGAAGGGGATAAATTTAAGGGAATACACAATCAGAGAATCAATTGGGAGGATGGAGACATGTTTGACAAAGAGGTGCATATTCCAATTATTAATGACGGAGAGCCTCAATACCATCCACTTACTTTCGTGGTGCATTTGCACAATGCTGTTGAAGCAACAATAAACCCTGCTCTCGATCGGGCAACAATAACGATCATGCCATCTAGAAATCTTCGTCCAGGGTACCTGAGTTTTACCTCAAATCAGGTGATTGCTCAAGAAGACTCTGTTGGTGTAGTAAGAATACCTGTCGCTTGGTCTGGAGGCACAACGGAAACTGCCTCGGTAGCTTTCGAAATTCAATGCGGGAACGCATGCTATCCTGACGATTTTATACTAAAGAACCCAACTAACCAACGTCTTACTTGGCTGGAAAGTGAATCTACTATCCAGTACATTGAGCTTGAAATTCCTCAAGACCATATCTATGAGCAAGATGAATACTTTAATATCAAACTTGTACCTATACTACCTCCAGTAGAGGCACTTGTCGGAAATGGAGAGCTCGGAGATATACCGGAAGTCATGGTCACAATACAAGGACCGAACGATGGTATGTGCTTCGCAACTTCTTTCAACTATAAAAATGTACATTTTGACTCATTTTCTTACACTATGGGCAGTCTCAGCAGGTATTATCCAGTTTGAAAGTGATTGTTTTCCTTCCTGCGCAAGTCAAAACTATGAGGTAAAAGATGGAGGCCTGGTAAACATCCTGGTTAAGCGTATAGGTGGAAGCGATGGTGAGGCTTCTGCTCTTATTAGTACTAGAGATGGAAGTGCAATCGCTGGGAACGATTATGTCGCGTACTCCGAGCGCCTCACTTGGAACGATGGCGAATCCTCCGCAAAAGAAGTCTTTATAGCAACTATTAAAGGGGTTGTTCGTAGATCGTCTGTCCAATTTACACTAGAACTAACAGATAGTCGAGGAGCGAAGTTGACAGAAGAGCATTCTCGCATCACTAGTATCACCATCGCTGGGCCTGCCAATATTTTGTCCGGCGTCATTGATTTTGTAAATCCTCCTGCGCTGGAAAACGTATTGACTGGGGCAGATGCAAGCTTCTTTCACCTCTCATCCTTACAAGACTCTGGAAAAGATTTGTGTCCAGACATTGTCGTGATGGAACCAAAGATTATATCTGTCATAGTCCATCGAAGTTTCTCCAATGTTTGGCCGGCGGCATCTGTCATGATATCGACACGTCAAGACACTGCGATAGCTGACATTGATTACGTTGCTATCCAACCTCCAATAGTTTTATCTTGGGAAGACGGAGAAAAGGATGACAAGATAGTTCAGCTAGAAATAATGGACCCAGGGTACTACTTTACAGATTTGAGGTACTTCTACGTAGAAATGAGCGACACAAGCAATATCAACATTGGGTCATGTGGGACTCTTAAAATTGTACTCGATTCTGTAGGCCAACCACCTCAGCTTCTTTCATTCGATATTGATATGACTGTGGGAAGCCTTTTAATGCGATTTAATCATGCGGCAAAGTCAAATACATTTGATCCTACCAAGTTACGTTTGCAATCAACAGCTATTAAAACACTCGATACAGAAGCTATCCAGCTTACAGTCAGTACTTCAACGCCTCCTGACATTATTAGCAACGAGCTTGTTGTAATATTTGGAGCGGACGACTTCCTAGCTTTACAAGGGCTCGGCTTGTTAGGAAAACGCGCTGAAACTACCTTCCTCGCAGTAGATGACGATATGTTAATTTTCACACAACACAATTGTCTTGAAGACACCCTCTCAGGATGTGTACACCTTCCTATAGTACCGATTTCCGAAATGAACGCTCTGCAAGCATTATCATTTGTTACTGATATTGTGGCACCCAAGCTTTTAGGCTTTTCGCTAGATATGACAAAGCAATTACTAAAGCTTCACTTTTCGGAACCAGTGGATCGATCCACCACCAATGTCGAAGGCATCCGCTTAAGCGACACAGTGGAAGGGATCGATAGTTGCACACTATCTGCATCTTCGACGACATTGTTCTCGCCAACTCCAGATCCAATGTCTGGTGCCTTGCTCTACGAAGGCAATAAGTTACCGCTTGATGGCACCTACATCACTCTTATGATAGGTGAGGATGACTTAAATACCATCCAATTGACTGGAAATGGCAAAATTGGCATCGATAAGGATTCCACGTATTTGTCAATATTCAGCATCTTTATCACGGACATGGCAGTCCCAGGAAATCCCGTTGAACCAATCGCAGAGTCGTAGACTTTATGGAGTCTTGCAATGACTTCAAAATTGCAAGATTAGCGGATAAAGGTTGTGCTCACAATGAGTTTTAAATGCCACCAACAATCGAGATTATTCAGGTGGTTGCCATATCAAACCAAAATTCAATTATATAGTTTTATGTATGACAACAACTTAGCAGAAGACACAAGTATGTACTAAAACAAGCGGAAATGTATTCACCTTGGCATGACTAGTCGCGTAAGCAAAGTAAACCTCAGAGAAATCATCGTCGATAGTTGCAAGTAGGATATTCTGCTGATAGCACGTGGATGATATGGCTGGTAATTTGATGCAAGTCAGTTCTTCAGATTGTTCTCTCTGCCCAGTGGATACATTTCTAAGTAGTCCATGTACTCCGTACAAGGACAGAGTCTGCACTACGTGCAGTTCTTGTGACGAAGGCTGGTATGAACTGAAAGAGTGCACACCACTCCAAGACACAAGTTGCTATCGTAAGTTTCCATTGTCGAATACATCTTGTACCGTTCCACATCCATAGCTAAATTATTATGTAGCCTGCACAGAGTGTAAAGGCGGTGAATATATTTCTACTGCGTGCACAACGGATTCCAACCGAGTTTGCAGTGCGTGTACTCTTTGTACAAGTGACGAGTACGAATCAACACCTTGTGCTCATGGTGCCGATCGAGTCTGCCGAAGTTGTGAATCGTGCACCCTAACAAAAGAGCAGGAAGAGTTATGCAAAGGGAGCAAGAAATGGAGAAGACTGCAAATGAAAGCACCATACGGCTGTCCAGCAGAAAACCAGGAATTCAAGACGCTTGAAGATAGACTTCAACGTGCCAAGTCGAATCTATGTGGCGCAGGACGTTGCTCTTGCACGCCGAGTGGAGTTGGGAACATGAACCCAGATGGAGAAGGATTTCCTAATGATGAACGCTGCACCGGGCCGAAGGAGTACAATATCGATCTGTAAAGGCAACAAGAACGCTCATATGAATTTAAACTTTGTGTCTTGTAATATCGCGTTTGAAACAATGTGCATAGTCTAGAATCTTCAGGCCGATTTTAATGCAGCATAAGTCAAGCCAATGTCGTCGTTCTGGCGCCACTATGTAAAGGTATGTCGCCTTTAAGTCAACTTCTGCTGATCTCATGTTGAGAGATGCCGAGATAGATTGCTACTGTGTCGCGGTAGATAAAGTCGACACAACCGCGATATAACTCGACATAAGGCGACATAAGGTGGTATAAGGCAACATAAGATAAAGAAGTATGTCGCATTAAAGACTCTCGTCCCTTTAGCACGCTGACTTTGGCAAACGAATTTCGTAGTGCTCATAAGACAACTCCTGAGCATCTGATACAGTGTCCAGGAGCTGATCACCATCAGGGAGATCTTTGACACTTGTGATTTTGTAGTCCAAGTCGGACTTCGCCAGGATGTCATGAAGGTGCAAAACACCGAATCTGCTATGACTGTCGGCATTCATGAGGTAGGCAACACCCGTCTCACTTAGCCGACTGTGCACCACTCGCAGAAAGCCTTCAGCAGTGCTTGGCTCGCAGATAATATCACTGGCGATAATCACATCAAATTTGGATCCGAGGGTATTAATGGAAGCGTCGCTATCCCAGTCCAGTCCTAGCACGTCAACATTGGGCTTGCTCTCACTGCAGTCAATTTGGTGTGTAAAGGGTCTGTTCAGCTCGACGTTGTACGCCAAAGCACGGCAAGTGTCTTCTTGGTAATCTGTCAGAGTCGTTGTAGCGGCGTATCTTGCTGCAACAATGCCACTCAACCCAAGGCCACTCCCGACTTCCAGTGTAGACTTTCCGGCAAATTCAGATCGGTGCAGGTGAATCCATCGAGCCATGACGATCGATGCGCCCCACAATAGATAACCAGTCTTTGGCTGTCCTGTCATGCGAATCGGTACTTGACGTACAAGCACGGATATTGCGTCCGAGCTAATCGCTTTGTCCCGAGGATCAATCGGAAGAGGAATACACAGCGGGTATGCTCGCTTAATATCACCAAGCTGACGAGTTCTATTACAGTAATAGTGTGTTCAATTCGTATCATTGGTCATTGGATACAGCTCAAATGAATAAACAGCAATGTTTTACCGATGAGGAAATGAGAAGCCGACGGAGTTATACTTGTCCGATGTGCAATTTCCAACCACAGCAGCAGCAGCCTACAAAGTCCAAAGTAAGGTACCTCTTCCTCCAAATTATTTAAACCATAAAGTCACCCTACCTCTTGAATGTCAGCATCCTCATGTTCCATTAGCATCAAAAGGGGCATGTGCATTCCCATGCGTGCTAACCAAAACAATACACAGATGAGAGATTGCAAACTAAGGGCTTGATCGCCACGCGGCGAAGAATGAGATCGTACCGACTAATGACGCATTATCCTCGTCTCGCGAGGCAGAAGCAAGAAGCTTTAGTAGCTACATTTCGCCACACCAAGCGTATTGAAAATAAGTATACCGGTTCTGAAATGCACACGCTGAACATGCAAAAGTGTACAGCTTACCGTGATCATATCGTCGACTTCACTCGCAGTAGGCTCCATTAACGCAAGGAAGCGCTTCATCGATGCCTGACAGACATCGAAGAATCCAGCTAGGAAAGAATAAGCTTAATAACATCAATCAACCCGATCGTTCACGTGAATGCGTACCCAAGCCGAGAGCACAGCGCCCAAAAGTAGTGCTGGACATTTCGACCAGCAACGGCAAACGGGACTGATCTCCGTCATTCCAGTCCTGCACAGCAACTCGAGTAGCTTTCACGGTCACATCCAGCGGAGGCATGCGAAGAACCACCATCTTGTGAGGGTTTTGCAAATCTATTTGTGATCAGATCAACGGTTCACCCCTCCAGTCGTTCCTACGACGAACAGACACGGCCTTCTGAAGACATTGTGAATGGTTTGATTGGCTAGACTGAAGATATCAGATTACGTCATTCGTGTTTGACAACGCGACAGATATGTCACATGAGACGGGT
Source organism: Salisapilia sapeloensis (assembly GCA_023334545.1). Classification (NCBI taxonomy): domain Eukaryota; phylum Oomycota; class Peronosporomycetes; order Peronosporales; family Salisapiliaceae; genus Salisapilia; species Salisapilia sapeloensis. The sequence goes on from JAADVB010000370.1 coordinate 6,057, forward strand.
GTCAAAGTACCTACCAAGATCCTACGAACAGCTACTAGACAAGTCAGAGTTTCAATTCTCTAATTTCCATTTTGATTCGACGCAACCACATGATTTTTCCCATATCAATTCGTGACGTGTATAGGGAGACCGTAGCACACTGCTGCATGACCATTTAACAATCGCAGCTTGCACACTTTTCTCGCGCGAGCCAATGCAGTCGGCAACGCTTCTTCGCTCCGTCCATCCTCTGTCGTCTCTTCCGACACGCCGACCCACGACCGAATCAAATCAACACTTAGCATATCAATATCTTTGTCCGTAACATCCCACAGCATCGCCACGACAGCCGGACTCTGAGCCTTCAAGTACGATAGCAGCGGCCCCGTGGCTCCAAATCGTCCAGGCGACTCTAGGCGCCCACTGCTGCAGCCTACTAAGAGAGAAGCACTGCATCCGTCAATGTCTTCCACGACCTTCCTGCTTACGTATTTTTCACCAGAGCCATGACCACAGTAGACGAACAAGTCCGACTGAGACAAGAACCGCACCACTTCGGCCGACGTCGGCACTCTGCCTGCAACACCACTCCACTTGAGAGACGACCGACCGCTCTCAAGCACTGGTGCAAGCCGTTGCTGAGTCTGTGCGAGGTCATCACCAGGATTCAAGACATAGCTAACTTTTCTGCGACTTATCTCGGACAAACGCTTGATTGTGCGAGAGATGAGTTCCAACGACGGCATGCGGCTAACACCCTTCCGTCGTAGCACATCCATCGCTTCAAACGGAAATTCCTGCAGTCGAGAGTCGAGTACCAAGATGGTAAAGTTTGACGCGTCTGAATCGTCAGAGCTACTACAAGGACTCCGCCGCCGCTTCTTGGATGCTTCCTTCTTCTCCGACTGCTTCTCAAGCAATCGTTCAAACAGATCTTTCTTCAAACCAGAAGTGTCAGCGTTGATCGCTGCAAGTCGATCACGTAGCTCGGACACTCGCATCTTTCGGGCTTCTTGTCTCGAAAGCGGCACTTCGCTCTCTTCTTCAAGTCCTTGGCTGTCGTCAAAGGAACTAGGCGTGGACGAGTCACTACTGGAGGTTTGCGCTCCATCCTTGTGGACAGATCGAAGCACTTCCAGCACCTGTAGTCGTTCTGTATGGCTCAGTGTCGACTTTTCTGCTTTTAAAATGCAACGAAGGGCAAGAGGTACGTCATCATCATCCAGCTTTAATCCAGGAGCACCGATCGCATCCACTAAAACCGTCAAATGGTCTTTTACTACAGAGGACAGTGGAATGGCATCAAGCGCAGCGTACACTCTCTCCTTTTCTTCTAAAGGTGTGTCATCTGGAGCTAAAAGCCCTCTCCAAATGCCAAGCACTTGCTCCATTTCGTTCACAGCTCTACCTAGACGCACATCCAACGCCTTTCGCTTCCTCCACCACTCTCGCTTCTGATCAGCAGTCCACTTGGCAACATCTTGCTGCGAATGACTATTTAATGTATCTCTCGACGCCTGTGTGATGTCACCCACTTCCTTTGTCAGTTCAATCCACTTGCTGCTGGGAATAGACATCAAAGTAGGGTCTTTGCCATCGTTTTGCATGCGGGAGATGACTAATTCCTCAGACAATGTTGTGATGAGAGATGTGACCGTCCAGCTCATTGGGAGGCATTCCATTTGCTTGGTATATTCAGCTGCTAAGCTTTTACGAACCTCAGTATTTTCGTCCTGGACAGCACGAAGCTTCTTTTCAATGGAACAAACTTTAGCCTGTACGTCCGTTGACTTGCAGGATGCTTCATCTATCGTCCTGTCATGGCAGCATGTCGGACTAGAGCTATTCGACACTAGTACCGCACTTGCACGTAGCAAAGTGCTTCTATCGTTTCCGGAAGCGACATGGCTCTGGTGACGATAGAGATCAGATAAAGCTCTGCACATTCTACTTTTCACTGGACTCTGACCGATTTGCATTATGAGTTGGTATTGATCCTCCAGTCTTGATACAACACGCTCCACCTCGATGCGATCGACCGTCGGATTAATTTTCAAAAGGAGTAGCGCCAAGTCACACGTCGCCAGAGCTTTCACTTGGGGATGGCGACAGGTATCCAACGCTCTCTCCAGTTGCTTAACATGATATTGAAGAGTCTCCACCGATGCTTCAGGCACCTCAATCGCTTCTACCTGTGCTCGGAGTCGGCATACCTGTACATACAAGTGTGTTTTATCAAACGGTACTTTGTCTTCTGACGTCAAGTCGCTCCATAAATCAAGCAACAGGCTCTGCGCTTCTTCCGTACGCCTATTTGCGACCAAACACTCTGCCCTCACAATCCTTTCTCCCAATGTAGAGTCCAATAAAGATATGTGCCCACTTCCACTTTCGTTCCATGCATGAACCATGTTAAGCGCAGATTGTGCTTCGCGACCATGTCCTGCCGCCACGTGCAACCGAGCAAACTTCACGAACGGATTCGGATGCAAGTAGCCCTTTAAATGACCTACGAGCTCCATGGCTTCTAAATAGTAATATGAAGCTTTCTTCACTTCATCCATGGCTTCGTAGGAAGTCGCGACAGTCTGGAGCGCGAAGGAAGCAGCCGTCAGAACACTCCATGAAGACGCTTCCACGCCCATGCAATAGATGAGTGGTTTCTCTGTTGAAGCCTTTAGGTCCGACCCACGAACGACGTCTGGTACTCGAAACCTCTCCATCCTGCCGCAATGTGCGGGTGCAAAAGCAAACTTGCGTGTCAGCTTCCATGCTATTGCTAGCGCTGTCTTTCCTTCTTGCAGCGCAGCAGAGAACTCGCCACTATGCAACATGATATTGGACAGGGTGATGTGAAGGTGTACTTCTCGCAGTCCCAGCGCCATCATCCTCTCACGACTACTAGATTTGCTACTTTGTGTCTTAATAGCAGATAGCATGTCCGCAGCCACAGCAACTTTTTGACAATTCTCCACTGTCGCAGTTGCCGCATGCGCATGTGCCAAAGCCAAGTTGCGATCTAGATCCGAAAGACCAGCACAATGCGTTTGGCATTTGTCTACATCCAAGTCTTTGGCACATTGCTCTGTAAGTGATAGCGTAGGAGCAGGCCATACGTCTACTTCGGCAGCATCCATTTGAACTCGAATGAGCAAGTCATCCAGCCTGCCGCCTAATGCTGGCCAATCGTACAAGTTAACAAGATGCTTGAGGTTCTCCAAGAGCTCTGCAATTCCACTTGCTGTCATTGCCCATGGCCACTCTTGATACGCTCTATCCGCTAGGCCCTGCATAAGATCCAAGCATAACGTTACATCCGCTCGAATGTCTTCAATTGGAGTCATGACCGTTGTACTAGACTTATCACTGGCGTTGCTGTAGCGTAGCAGTTGATTTCGCTCACATGCAATGATCACCCGCCATCCATTCAAAACGCTCTCCATTAAAGGTCCGTTAAAAGAGAGATCTTCCAAGGCGGTTGCAAGATCTTTCCCGATTGTTTCGAGTTGTTCGACACACTCCACAGCGTTGTAGGACGCGTAGAACATCGCCAGAGCCTGCCTTCTTCGACATAAGGCATTGCGTAGTATACTTTTGCACTTGGAACAATCATTCTTGCCATCCTGAATTAAAAGACTATCACAGGACGCTTCTAACTTGAGACTCGCATCAAGTGCACATTGCAGTCTCGTCCACTTTTGTCTATCTTTCTTGGCTTTTTGTGACTGTATCTGCATGTCAGCTACGATACTCTTTGACGAATGTACGAAGGCTTCTCGGAACATGCTAGTCGATCGTACAGACGCGTCTCGACCTCGCTTTATCTCCTTCTCTACGTCGGTCAAGTCCCCATTCCCTCTCTTTTTCCACCCATGCACTAGAGACGTTACGTATCTATCTACACTTTTCTTCACCTGCTCTGTATCTCCTGTAAACGTTAGAGCGGAAGTTGCGTAACGACGCGCTTCCTTCGGGTCTTTCGCCTGCTGATAGCACTCTGCCAGAAAAGATGCAATCTTTTTGCTGTAGCTACTAGTCTGTTCTTTGGATTTGGCATCTTGCAATTTGTTTAAGACTGTTCCGACCAAGGCGTGGACAGGAGATAGAAACTTGATCGCTCTGTCAAATTTCTTCTCGTTGTAGTCCAGTGTAGCGACATTGTACGTCTCTCGACAAACGCTGCTGATATCTGTGACGACGGTCGACGAATCTTTCGCTACAGACGTCTTCTGGATCAAATACTGCAGCTGCTGTATACAGCTACAAAAACTTTCCGCTGTTTCTGACGCGTTCTGTTTTAATGCAGTCACAAGATGCATACGTCGCAGTCGGATCTCCAGTCTCTGTAGGTGGAATAAAGATGATGCATCTAATGTGGAAGAACAAGTGGCAACGTGCTGAATGGATACATGTAAAGAAGACATCATGCGCGACTGCAACTCCACTGGGTACTCTAACAAAGTCCCAACGCGCGCACAAGTTCTCATCCCAACCGTTTGTACCAACTGTACTAAGCTCGTCGCTATCTCATTCCTGTCTACTTTAGATAATAGTGTCCCGACACTACTCATCCACTGCGATGCCTTTTCAAGACAGATGGATGGTCGGTCATGACGGTCCAATGTCGATATTGAAGATGCGAGTGTCGATTTGTAAGGCAACGGGCTTTTCATATCGGTCACTGTGGACGACCGAGAGTAGACCTGTAAGAGAATGCATGCTACAGACAGTCGCACAAGCGCTCTCACTGTCACTGAGGATGCAAAAGACTGCAAGTAGCATTCTAAGTACTCGAGTATAGCTATCGCATCGAAATAATAGCCTTTGCTTTCACAAACGGAGGCAAAGTGATCCATCCAGAGGATATAGTCTACATTCAGCTCCTTGGACTACAAAAATTGAAATGAGCATCAATAATTGACTGGTTGGGATTATTAGTACTACCTTGGAGAGCTGTCCACTTGCATCTAAATAAGTCGATACTTGGCAATAAAAGTCGATGACCCGTTGACTGTCGCCTGCTGAACGACCGGATTTGCGCTCTACTTGGACACCGACGCGATAAGCTTGCTGACAATAATAGTTTACAGAGTATTGTGGACACTGGATCATCAAGGACAGGGCGATGGATCTAGCACGAACCGAATCATCCACATTTTCAATCGATACCGACTGCTTCCACAGCAGACGAAACGCACGGTCTCGAAAGGACGCAGCGATCTTTAGATCCGCACCTGGCAAGTGCTCCAGGTGCTCCATCCATTGCCACAATTCAGTTGTTGCTGTGTCCATTGCCATCTACGAGTATCCCGACATGATCAATCAGTACATTTCTTACTTCCTATCTCTGTTATTCAACGGAAATGTACCTTGTATTGGCTGCATAGGCATTGGAAACTCATGACAGTAATGAAGTAGCCGCTAGCGAGTCGTGCTGTCTGCACCGTCGAAGAAAATGACGGTCTGGGTAGCTCAGATAGACTTGACAACATTTTCGGGTTCATCTTTTCTACTGATCGATCATCAATCGTCGGCTGAATACCTGATACAGTGTTGTCTTCGTCGAGATGCAATTGGAGTTGAGTCTTGAGACTGTATAAGACTAAATACGCCTTGCGTTTGCACTCCAATGGCTCAATATATGTCTTGGCGACCTGGTAGAGCATGTTTTCAGGAACGAGTGCTCCGAGAGCGACGCTGTCTTCAAACTGCATGATGATAAAGATGGCAGCGCAGGCGAGATCCATCGCAGCAGTGATATCATCATCTTTTGATCGTCGTGGACCAGTGCAGTAGGTTTTGAGCACCTTTTGCGTCAACTTGGCGCAATAGATTGCATTCGTCTTGCGAGCAGCTTTCGATAATGCACGAGGCTTTGCGGACGGCTTTTGGTATTCGCCACTAGAAGTGATTAGCTGATGCAAAAGCACAAGTGACGTGGAGCTCGCGTTTTCAGGAACCACCAGCATGTCTCCCATGGTTGCCAAAAACATCCTGAGCGCCTCTGTTGCAGCACCAGGTCGCTCTACAAGAGCTATTAAGCGCTTCTGCTGGGCCTCCATTCCTACCTCGCGCCAAAACTGGTCGTGTGTGTCTAATTAGATAGATATGTTGTATTTGCAACATCTTTTGTATATTTAGTCAAATTAAATTATTTTACAATCCTAAAGTAAATGTAAAATTTAAGCGAATAGCATCACTTTTATATGTAGATTTTATCTTCATTCGAGACAAGAACCAGATACAAGCAATGAGCTCGACGGACGAAGGTGGAGAACAACAGAAACCGCACGTGCTGCTTTGTGCAAGTGGAAGCGTAGCTACGGTGAAAGTTCCTGAAATTGCACTGCAACTACAAGAATTTGCGGAGGTTGTATTTGTCTTCTTCCAACTCGCAATGTCTGAGAACTCAAGCAAAGATGATTTAGGTCAAGGTCGTTATGACCAGGTCCGCCGACTTTTTCCTCAAGCGAACGGAAGAGTACAATAAGGAGTATTGGGATAAGTTCATTCAGAGTGGGATTCCTGTTTTCCGAGATGAAGATGAATGGAAAAACTGGAATCACATCGGAGACGAAATTCTTCACATTCAGGTGCTGTTTCCAAACGCAGCTTAATGTAATCGTCGAAACACTATCTCACCTGTCTGTAGCTGAAAGACTGGGCAGATTGTCTACTTATTGCACCTACCTCGGCGAATACGCTTGCAAAGCTCGCCAACGGTCTATCGGACAATCTACTCGTACGTCCATTATGCTGCCACCACCTTGAAGGCACTTATTCAACGCTCATTAGACATCTGTAGCAAGAGCCTGGTCGACTTCCAAGCCAGTGTTCTTTGCACCTGCCATGAATGTAGACATGTGGGCGCATCCGTTTACTGCTAAGCACCAGCAAGTGCTGACGAATGAATTGCTCTACTCTATCATCCTCCCAGTTCGCAAGATGCTCGCGTGCGGCGTAGAAGGTACTCAAGCTTTGTATCATTTGTATTGACTTGTAGATTGATCATGTCTATCGGTAGGAATGGGTGGGTTGGCAAAGGTTGCTGACATTGTTCGTCCTATTCGCTGCCATCTAGTAGGCGACGACAGTCCTCTATCTCAAACCTGATGAAGATAGTATCCTTAGATCTACGATACGCAAGTATCACTTGAACGGAGAATCGCATTGAATGACATCAATGTCCACATTGAACACTTGTTTCATCGCATCTATTGCCGCCATCTCGACGTCTTCCGTCGTGACGCCAGGTCGAAGCTTCTCTATACTCGTCACAGCTCGGTCATGAATTCCACACGGCACGATCTTGTCGAAAGCGTTCAAGTCCGTGGTCGTGTTGATCGCCATGCCATGCATCGTAATCCATTTCGACGCGTGTGTACCGATGGCTGCCACTTTCTCCATTCCTTCCTCCGACTCTCCCACCCAGACACCAGTAAGCCCATCCACACGCTCTCCTTGAATATCGAACATTGCCAGCGTTTTTATGACCGTTTCCTCCACCTGACGAAGATACCAATGCAGATCCTTTTTGTAGTAGTTGAGATTGAGAATCGGATAAATGACGACTTGACCTGGACCATGGTACGTGACTTCGCCACCACGGTCCACTCGAATCACTTTTACATCCTTCTCCGTATCGGGATTAAACTTGAGATTGTCTGTCGTAGCCCCTCGACCGAGTGTGTAGACGCTCGGGTGCTGAAGAACAAGGATGGCATCATCGAGTGGTCCACCGTCCTTGGCTGTGCGTTGCTGGATGAGCTGCTTCTGCCAGTCCCATGCCGTCTCGTAGTCGACCAGACCTAGCCGGTACGCAATGCACCTGCGCTTGCTCTGCGAAGACGCTGAGCACATCCATCGCGCAGACGGGATGCTCCGAGTCCATCGACGAGGCAGTCGGTGCATTTTGTAAATTTTGACGTAACCTGCTGGAGGCATCACCAGCTCCATCTGCACATTTGTAATTCTATCCAGAGAGATTAACTCGTTAATTCCTTACTCGGACGCCTCTTCTTCCATGTAAAACAAGAAAGCAAGTAGCAATTCGATCTATACCACAAATCTGCCTTCTCCCTTTGCACTGCCGTCATTTTCGCTACTAGAATCAACCCAAACGTTTCTGTCGATGAAAAAATTCGAATCACTTCGAAGGTAACTTCAAAGACACAATCTCACGACACCGTTTGGTGGCACCAAGACACAAGCCTATTGAACACCAAGATGGCAGGATCACCGCATCATTACCATCGACAGGAAACGCCGGATGCATTGCACGCTGAGCGCGTGACGGTGTACAAGCCCATTAGCGTAAGAGAGAAAATCTACCTCGTGTTCAAGGTACTTATGTACCACCTCGGCTCCATCATGTTTATTATCGGCAGCGTCTTCTTCTATCCAAAGTACAATGACATGTGGGACGGCAAGGCCGACTACTTGGCCTCCTGGCTATTCGTCTCCGGATGCGTCTGTTTCCTCATTGGTGCCAACATGGACTTTATCGACTACATTCGTTTTAACCGACGATCCATCATCAGACAGATCGCCAACGCGTACAACGGACTCAACTACGTGACTGCCTCCGTCGTCTTCATGGTCGGATCGGTTTACTTTCTTCCTTCGTACTACGAAAAGAGTCCGGCCACTGGCGCTTGGCTCTTTTTCATTGGCAGCATCCAATTCAGCATCGCTGGTCTCGTCGACCTCTACTTTCTGACCATTTCGCATGAACACCCGGGTCTTTCGCACTTTGAGCCAAGACATCTCTTGTCCTGGCGGACGTTTGTGTGTCTCGGCACATTCGTCGGATCTCTACTCTTTATTATTGGCAGTTACTACTACCTACCCAAGTACGTGAAACAAGAGGACGAGGACGAGGTCGAGTATTATGAGAACCTAGCGGTGACGTTGTTTGTCATCGGAAGTGTCTTCTTCTGGATGAACGGCATCTTTCAAGTTCCAGACATCCACAAGCAGCTTACAAAGGGAAGACGTGCAAAGGTTGTGCCCAACCGCCGCCAACATTTTGCCTAAGATATAGCAATAGATCAGAGCAGCATGCCATCTTCAGATATCCTTCTTTATGAGGCAGTTCATGGCAATACATTGCGAATGTTATGGATTCCATCTTGCTTTAAGTGCGTTTCTACCATTGGTCTAAACTTTCAACTAGCTGTATTATAACTGCTACATTCGTCATCTTTGCAAACAAGCATCTCGCACATCATCTAGTTGCAAAGGAGTCCCTATTGGCATTCTCCAGCCAGATCCTGTCTTCTGCCATTGCGTGTATCCTGTCATCACTGGATCTCGCGTCTCTCGGTAGTGGACGTCATGCGCTGCAGTTTGAGTACGCGACCAAGCTAGGGTACTTGGTCCACTACGAGTCGCTGCTGA
>JAADVB010000371.1:0-15429 GCA_023334545.1 Salisapilia sapeloensis
ATCAGCAACTGTAGCGAGGAAGAAGCTAGAGCCTTTTCGTTTCAAGTACTTCAGTAATGGCATCGGTATCGTAGCTGCTGAGTCCGCTTGGATGAAGGAGGAGTTTACAGAAGTAGTTTCAGAGTACTGGCCGACCTGCCCCAGTGACCACATACGGACGGAGTGATGAGGATACAGCGTGAACTGCAGCGCTACACATTCATCCATCGAAAAGATACACACATGAACGATCCAATATGCGCATACAAACTCAAAATAAACCTGTATTTACCAGAGGTGTTGCGTTGGGCACGAGATGAGCTTCTAAACTGATTTCCAGGTGAATCTTAACGCACCTTGCCTTTGTAGATAAGCTACGACATGATGAAACCTCGTAAAAAACCTCCTGCCATAAGATGCATGTATTACAATGAAGCATGAGCTGCTAGTAACTCCAGAGACCTTTTTAAATAACTGAAAGATTCTTATATCGTTATTTACCAACCATCCTCATTGTAATAGCGCCATGTAGGCATATATACTCCATCTCCATTTTCACAGCCACCTATCCTGCGACTCCTCATTGACCTAAAATGCCAAAAAGCGAACTATACAAAATACAAGTTCTAATCGAATGGCTCTCCTGCCAACGACTCTACCTGCCAAGTCACTTTTGGAAATTCCCTCCGTCCCGATCGACACCAAGTTCTTCCATCCCAACTAAGCAACGTAAGTTTCCCTTTGCAAGTATGCATGGTGTTCCATCTTAGATGGCACCGAGCCATATTCACGTCTTGTCGAGATTCGTCTTGCCTCGGCACATGCGAGTCTCGCACAGGACGTGGGAATGGCTATTGGAGGCAATCCCATTCTGAAAATGATGCGTTTCATTTTCGATGGATAATTGACCTTGGCTTTGGAATGTGATTATTAATCGGCTATGTCTATTTTTTTGTGCTATATGTGCCCCGTCGACTACCTTTGACAACGTCCCAACAGTATGGTTCGCATGAGTGTGTTGGCTGACTGCCTTAAGACAATGTACAACGCCGAGAAGCGCGGAAAGCGTCAGGTGCTTATCCGCCCGTCCTCCAAGGTCATTGTCAAGTTCCTCCAGGTCATGCAGAAGAACGGTATGTAGCATATTGTCGTGATACAAAGTATCGAAAAAGAGTTCTAATGATCATGCGTAGGCTACATTGGTGAATTCGAGATTATCGATGACCACCGTGCTGGCAAAATCATTGTCGAGCTCCGTGGCCGCATTAACAAGTGCGGTGTTATCTCTCCTCGCTTCGACGTCAAGATCGCCGACTACGAGAAGTGGATTAACAACCTCCTCCCGTCCCGCCAGTTCGGTCACGTCGTTGTCAGCACGACGTACGGTATCATGGACCACCACGAGGCTCGCCGAAAGCACACTGGTGGCAAGATCCTCGGATTCTTCTACTAAGTCGACTAGTTTAGCCCTAGTTCATCGCTCAATCTAGCGAAGTGAAGACGGTGAAGGAATAAACATCGGACGGTGCCAAATTCTCTCCACATCGTGGTTGTATTATGCCTTTTTACTGAAGTAAATGTTTGGATTCTGTTTCAACGTCAACTACGTTTTTTAACCCAAAAGGTCAATGCGTTGATCAGTAATCATGTAGTGGTAGTTGGGACGCTTTCAATTCCATGTAAGTTGAAGTAATTGGTTCGACTAGAAACTCAGTGGGAAACATTGCGAGTGTCTGGTATACTTGACGACTACAGCTTATTGTGATTCATAGGGTGCGTCTTCATTTCTTTACAGGCGCATCATTTGCTGCTAGTCTTTGTAGGATAAGTTCGAAGCCTATGACTTTCCTTCAAATGGAATATCATTTTATACCTATAGAAACATTCTAGTTTTTCCATCTATTTTTTAATTTTTTTATAAAGCATATTTTTGCTCTAGATTTAATTTTTCCTCAGTTTAGAAGGCACACCTTCGAAAGCAATATAAATACGTCCTTCTTATGCATTTTTATCCTTCCTTTTCGTAAGTTGCTAGTTCTTGCAATTCCTTGTCATTGACAAAACTTCGAATAGTTTGGCTACGAGGAAAAGCATCGATACGAGCTGCTGTAGCCCGCGCGCCGTTCGAGGCGTCTGGTTGGACGATCGCTCTGGATGAACCTGCAGCAGATAGTTTACGTCTTGTCATTACAGTTGAGTTCTGGCGCGAAATTGTAGCTAGAGCAGTCTTCACCACGGTCTTTTGCTCCATTGCGTCCAACCTCTCCTCAATAGCATTTAACCGAGAGTTCATTCGACATTTCATGTGATCAATGTCGCCCGAGACTGCACTCACGTGGTTCATAAGCATTTGCATGGAATCGTGCATAGTGGTCGCCCATTCCGGTATGCCAACAGATTCAGCATGTCCTGAAGGAGATGGCAATGATGGCAATTGAACTTCATGCGAAGAATGCAGTTTGCGTTTAAAGCTTCCGTGATTCGATGCTTGTACGTTGCCAACACATCGGCTCGCTTCACTCACACCAGTCGGATATTCATTATTTTCATCGTGCTTAGGCAACGGAGGTTGAATAGGTTGAGATGTTGGACTGGAAGATAGACTATTCAAATCCCCCGTCGGCTCGATTTTCCGGCTCATACTACGACGGCGGATCCGATGACGACCCATTTGAGAGTGAAAGAGCTCTGTTAGCTCTTGGACTTTGGCGCGAATATATTCGACATTCACTTCCATCATTTCCAGCATAGTCAACTGTCGATCAAATGGGTCACTGACGTCATGTGAATTCACATAGCGCTTTGTTCTTCGGTAGGCGCGTAATACTTCATACAGCTTTTTCTCAGCGTTTTTAACATCACTAGCTGCGCAAGCTTTGGCCATTTTTTCTCTACTAGCTCCAAATAAAATCGATATGCGGTAAAATACGCTACGCACGTGGTGTGAGTTATTTCCATCAGGATTTTGGCTACGGTGCTGTGCTGCACGCAGTTGGATAAATGATTGGATCGTACGAGCAGCTTCATTGCTAACAACTCGACGGTATTCATCCTTCTTCAGAAACGTGTTCACTTTGTGCTCTGACCGTGTCAAGACTAAGTAATTGCTGATCACAGCAATAGTAACTGCTGTCAAGAGCGTTCCGAAGAGACCGGCAATCACAGCAAAAGATCGACCCGGGATTGTGCTTGGCACGACATCTCCATAGCCGATTGTAAGGATAGTCACGAATAGAGACCAGAGCGCATCGGCCAGCGAAAGTGGTTGACAACAAGAGTCTGCTACAAAGGCGCACAAGTACCGTTCAACAACAAAAAGAGAATACCCAGTCACGCAGACGAGAATAAGGAAACTCCATACTAGACACCGGATTGGATGATTTTTCAGAGTGGACTTGAGCAGGAAAGTAGCAGTAAAGTCAACTTTCGTGAGCGATCCGATAAACCATCCGTTCGTAGTATTAAACGAGTGCCGAAATTGAACTACTCGAAGTAGTAGTGCGACCCGGATGAGCATGACAAGACTCGTAGCAACAAGAGCGGTTGGCCATGTCCCATCAATTGTGTCAACACCTACAAATGGATGCACTGCTAGCAATGACCACTCTAGCAAAAGTGGATTCCGAAGTGAAGAACCGAATAATGTAGCTTTCGGTGGTAGGATGTTCTTAATCTTCAAAACCTCACACTCTGCGTCGTAGAATGCATAGACATAGTACAGCAAAATTGCTGTCGAAAAAGATATAAGAACACGAACAGCATGCATGACGTTCCTTCCTTCCTTCACTGGAATATGCTCTGCTAGTCCCCTATCCTTCGTCTCCCCATAAGCTTCTAATAAAGATGAATAACATTGTGGACATCCAGTTGACGAATCGAGTGGGCATGGGATATAAATTTTGTTCGTGCTTGTAGTCCATATATATTCAACTTGCACAATCATGAGCAAGATTCCAAACATAGCGTAAAAGAGCTGGAGTGTTGTGTAGCGCTTCTGAGCTTTTACAAGTCGTACTCGCCGTTCCTGTACGCTAGTATCTGCATCTGTTATCGTAGCCAGTTTTACAGACGCTTTGCTCACTTGCGATATTGGTACCGGCAATGGTCGTGGACTTGATTTCCCCATTGTCTCAGGAATAGCCTCAGCAGGCATCACCTCATTCATGTTTGGCATCGGGAAAAATGTGCGATATACCGCAGTAGCTTGATTTGCATAAACACAAACTGTACTCAGCGAATTAGATAAACTCCCTAGATCGAGTAGTATTTCTGCCTTCTGCAAAGCCGGGTGGATTGCAAGAGGATGAGGTGGGCTTGGACAGCACGCGGGGAGACCGTTGCGTTACAGACTTTCGTCTTTTTGATACCACCACAGTATTTATGGTGTCGACCCTTTATAAAGCACAAAATCATTGAATACGTGGGTTTGAGGGGAGTTTCATTCAGGACGAGGATTGATTCATCGCAGGAAACGAAACTTGGTCAGAAATGCTTCAACCGAACTTCAATACATGCGACGCTTCAAGGAGTATTGGCATCATAAAGAGTCGCACAGACTGGATCGACGTAGCACGAAGCGATGGCAAGATCAACGAGTGCTCTTATGATGAGCATGGGAACCGTGAATGTATGGGGCTTTTCGCCTTCCTTCGATTTGAGCGTGAAGTATCCTGGCAAAGAAGTTACTAGCTACTTTCTAGCCGGAGCAGCGGACATTCGTCACGTACTGCACACGCTTGCCAATCGTGCCCAATGCAGCATAGAGAATGGTTCACAGCACTTTTATATTCTTGAACACGCAGTGGAGCCGTTGGCTCGCCACCTACTTCTCTTGCAAGTAGCTTTGGACACTGAGGTGCCATTGCGTCAACGATGCAACCTCTTCTTGGAAATATTTGGCAATGCACGCATTCAGGTGTTTATTTGACTTATAGTCGTCAAGCATCATCCATGATTGCTAACTTGGGAACAGGAACGCACAGCAGAATACATAGAGAAACAGGCGAAGAAGCTTACTGAGTTTGTGCACAACGAGCGAGGTTCACTTGCTTCCATTGTCGATCTGTCGTGCCTCAAAATGCGCACACGAGACGAACTAGTCGATGTATTCAATAGTTGGAGTCGAAAGTCTGCTTTTGAAGGTACATTAATTGCAATCAGATGGAGTCTTGGACGTGATCAGCTTATAAATGATGTTAGTGGAATCACTACGTGATCATCGTCTCCGGCATTATTACGACACGCGCTACGACTATAGAGATAACGTCATTGATTGGGACTATACAATGGTGTTGAAAAAGATCGATAACGCCAGTGTCATCCACATCAAACAATTCCGAGAGTGGCGCAATTCTGGCATCGCCTTCGAGTTTGGTGACCAAGTCTACTCACAGCCCAATCGCACAATGGCTTCTTATACAGAGGTATTATATGCTTCTTTCCAATCTTAGCGTTAGTGCTACATTGCCATTAATAGGCAACGAAGAAGAGACAAGGGTCGGTGCTCTGCCGTGGGCTGTGGACAGATATCGTTGTATCTCCATACATCTCATTTGGAGTCGACACCGATCGGTCGAATGGAAAGGACGCTGAACAGTTATTCGAAGTGCATAACAAGGGGTCTGGGGTAGAGCAGAATCGACATGTCAGTATATTGTCGAGATAACTGGCATACAACAAATTAATTTTGCTATGTGGTAGAACACGGTCGAGGTGTCCGTATATAATGTGCTTTCGTGGCTATATGCACTTGAGACTGGCCACAAATATGAGATGTCAAAAGATCATGACATCTACAGTGGTCTAGGTGACGGTGAGCAAGCGACTCTGCCCCGTGTTGTCGAGCTATCTGAAGACGAAGATAACGAGCTGCCTGAGGAGTATACGATTTCTATTGTTAGTAACTTGGTAGACGTAAACTCATTGTTGCCGTGTAGCAATGAAGGAGCTCCAGAAAAACTAGCCAGGATGCTTACTTCACTTCAAAATACCAAGGTAGGCGTTTAGTGCGCCAATTGATTCATACCAACTAACCGGAAACTTGGATAATGACGACAGATTATCCCACTTTTGGGGAAAGTGGAGGACCTATATGGCAAGAAGCGGTATCGCCACCTCTTTGACCACGCCTTCATCTCCACCCAATATGCGCATGCGATCAAAGGTAACCCTGAGACGGATGAGCGGGGAGACTTCACCTCATTGCTAAATGACTCCTCCATCGTATCCGTTGAGTCCTCTACGTACGTGCTATGTTCCAAAATGGTTACTTTAAGCCACTAATTTCTCGGTTGTTAAACAGGTTTCTTCTGCCTCTATCGGACGACCAGCGAGTGGCGTATCTCGATAAACTCATGGAGATGGCTAACGCGGTAGATCTGAAAACAGCCTTCACGTGGAAGACTAATCAAGCAAGCAAGCAAGATCTCCTAGACATCCAGAAAGCCATTCTACCGTTCGAATTTCATCGAAGCGAGCATGGGGCTGCGGTAGTTGAGTAACTTCAATAAGATCCACTTCAATTTCCTACCCAAATTTTCTATATCTCATCCATTCTTGCAGGTTCCAACGAGACGACTTTACCAATACAACCTTTTATAATGCATTATATGAAAATCGCATCGTTTCAAAGGATATACGTATATACAGGACTTTTAGTGACAAAGTGTTGACACCGGGATCGAAGATTCAAAACTTTAAGGACCTTTATCTGGCAAAAACAACGTTACACTTAATTTTTGTATGCTCCTGAGACCATTAACAGGAAGAGATCAATCGAAGCGACTGTTTCGTGCCACTTTCGTGTCTTCTCTCTCGCTGCCTCGCATACCTCGCATCGAAGGGATAGTCCAGCATGGCGATGGAAGGCGAGAACCTAGCGCAGCAAGTGTGGCTTGGCAATTGGGCCAGTCAGGAGGATGACCCGAGCACGAACTACTCGGGCGACCATAAGCTCATGGAAGGCGCGCTCATTAAACTAGGAGACTATGCTCGTTTCAGATACTTTATACTCTATCGTAATGGCCGGCTCTGCTACTATGAACTCCCGCTGCCGTCTACACCAGGTGCCGCGCCAGTGAAGCGAGTGCACTTAACCTTGACTGGTCAGCACTTGCGTGGTGTCATGATGCTCAACGCTTCGGTGCATGCGAAAGAAACTGTTGCAGGCACGGATGATGAGTTTGAAGCTGAGTTGATTAAACGCGGCATGCTGTTTAACCGTCGAAAGCTCGAATTGCATGTCACCGGGTACTCGCCGACAGGTCAGCTAATGAGCTGGCAGCTTCGAGCTGCATCCGATCAGGCGTATCGGAAATGGGAACGTGCGTTACGAGTAGCGATGCGTCCGATTTGGGTCCAGAACACGCCCTCGTGTCTCATCTGCCAGCGCACATTCACCTTCTTCTTCCGTCCGCATCACTGCCGGTATACTTTCTCAACTCGTTTCCCATCGTATCTGTCTTCATCTAGTCTGTGATAGGAAATGCGGAACATGTATGTGTGATGAATGCTCTGTGTTTGTACCACGACTGCCGATTCAAGGATATTACGAGCAAGTGCGTATCTGTCGAGACTGTTCGCCTGTCAAAGTACGTAAATCAGCTCTGAAAATGGGCACACGAGTGCTTGTCTATGGCATTTTTCCCGGTCGCGTCCTTCAAGTGGATGCTGCAGACGATTCAGATGACAGTAAAGCCTTTGTCCAAGTCGCTCTCGATACGCGGAGTCCGATGCAAAGCATACAGGAAGAAAATAACGTCGAACAGGAAGAAGATAGCTCTACAGAAGACGAGAGTGAGGGCGCTGAACGCCAGAATGTCCGTCGATTCTCGCTAGAATTTGTCGAGTTGTATTCAGAAGCGGTCTTGTCTGCGAATCGGATCAAAAGTGCCATTCGTCTCCATCTATCCCAAACACTATTCCGTACGCAACTAAATTTTAGTACTTGGAACCTCTTGGAACAAGCACAAGAGCAGGAAACAGTGCAGATGGTGCGTATATTGAACAAATCGACCAGTATGAACGAACTGAGCTCCATGGTCCCGAGTCTCGGGTCTTTTGAGAACACCTACTCGTTTCCAAGCGACGACACGAATGAACAGGAGCAAGTTAAAGCTTCGTTGGAACACTATCGAGGCATCCACGTTACATTCCCACTACGTCTAGAGCTCGCAACGAAACTCATCGACCAATTCCGCAATGGCATTCAAATGCATCGCGTCTACGTCCATCAGATCTTGGAAGAGAGTGAAAAGATGCTACGACAAGTCCATCCATGCGCTTTGAATGAAATCCAGGTCCCAACCGGTGTCACGCTCGTCGTTGTAGGCGACTTGCATGGACAATTAGAAGACCTGTTGACGATCTTCGACCAGAATGGTGTGCCGAGTAGTAAGCTCTGGTACCTGTTTAACGGCGACTTTGTCGATCGTGGATCCCATGGCGTCGAAGTCATGATCCTATTGCTTGTCTTCAAGTGTTTATACCCAGAGTATGTCTTTTTAAACCGTGGGAATCATGAAGAGCAGATGATCAACGAAGTCTTTGGCTTTGAAGACGAAGTCTTTATCAAGTACAATACCGAGAATGATGAAATCGCAGGCTGGGATGGCCTCAGTGCCTCACCGAATTACTCTCCACAGCACCTCTTTCAAATGTTTGAAGAAGTCTTTTTGCGTCTCCCGATCGTCTCGCTCGTGAATGAAAGTGTCCTCATCACACATGGCGGACTAAGTAGTCTCGAAGGCGTGACGATAGATGAGATTCGAGCCATTCCACACAATCGCTCGGTTCCGACACAAAGTGACGAGCGAGCAGACATTTTGTTCACGGACTTGTTGTGGAGTGACCCGCGAGAGATGAACGGCCATCGTCCATCCACACGTGGTGCAGGGGTCGAGTTCGGTAGTGAAATCACGAAACGATTCTGCGCAGATAACAAGTTGAATCTAATCATTCGGTCGCATGAATGTTGCGAACAAGGGTACGAAATCGCGCATGAAGGTCTGATGCTCACGATCTTCTCTGCTTCCAACTATTGTGGTTCCCAAACAAATAAAGGTGCAGTCGCGTCGTTAGAAGTCGGATCGAATGGACAACTTAAGCCACATGTGACGCAATTCTATTCCAAACCGTTGCAAAAGCTACAGGAAGCTGGGAAGAATGAATGGAGGCAAAAGGCAATACGACTTCAACATCGGACACTTGTGTCGCTCGTAGAACTCATTTGTGAAAAACGGAATCCGCTACTGACAGCATTTTATGCTCTCGACAAGCAACGACGTGGACGAGTGAGTAAGCTCGAGTGGAAAGAGACGTTGACGAAAGTCTTGGGACTCGACATCCCGTTCCTCTTGTACTTTAATCAGTTGGCACAAGTAGAACAAGATAGTCTAGGAGGTGTAGACTACCTTGCGTTCTTAAATCGATATCACGTCCAGTTGGATGCGAATGGCGTCGACTGGAAGAAAGAGCTCGTGCGAAACGTCTGGATGGGCTTTTGGCATGCGTTGAAACAAACGTCCGAGACGCCGATGGACGGTCGGACGCCAGACGAACGTCTGCATGCTGCGTTCAATCTCTTCCAGGCAGAACCTCTACCTCCAGGTGTTGAAGCAGAGAACGGTGAAGACGCGACACCTCAGAAGAACAATGCGTACTACTCAAGTCGAGGACTCGTGACCTATGATGTGTTCCGGACGACACTACAAGAGAAATTGGAGCTGAATGAAACGCTGTCGGATCAACAGATCTTTGAGCTGATGCAGCACATGGACGAAGATAAGGATGGACTGCTGTCGTTTGAAGAGTTTGCATCGTTCTTTGCAGACTTTAGTCGACTCGACTTCTTACCACAACTCTTTGACTTGGATGATGCACGAGCTGTCGAGCTATTGCATCGCTTCGGATCGAAGCTGCAGGATACTAGTAAAAGTCTCGAAGATGTTTTCAATCGCATGGATCGACATAAGACGAAGCATCTAGATGCACAAGACATTCGGCTAGGTGCAGATGACTTGGATGTACAGCCGAAGTTGACAGAGGAAGATGCCAACCTCTTAGTGTCAGCAATTCAACGTAGTTTCCATGGTATCACACGAAAGAACTCGACGAGTTCCTTGAAGGAAGAGGAAGATGATGGCGTCGAGTGGTCCATGTTCCAAGACGTTTTCTCTCTTGATAGTACTGAGCAACGAAAGCTCTGGATGACGAGTTTAAGTGCCTCCGGTACGAACCTCGCGGCGTTGGATCAACCTGCTTCTGGAGGTGGAGAGGCGTGGAGAGCAGCCGCCTTGTCTCCTCGACGAGGAAGGAATAGTAGTTGGGTGGAAGCCTTGGTAGCTAGTGTCAAGCACTCGTTGCTAGAGCAGCGTCTGTATCTAAAGTTTATCTTCCGCGCACTTGATTGGAAACGCAAGGGCGTAGTGCCACGAGATAAGTTTGTGTCCGTCATGAAGTATGCGAATGATGCATATGGATGTCCGCTGCAGACTAGTCAGTTGGAGCAATTGGCAGATGCATTTGTAAGACGTGCGCCACCGAGGTCAAAGAAGGATTTGTTTGCTGATACACCAGAGCAGGAAAGGATACCGGATGTGTCGTACACTGCGCTTTTGCAACAGTTACGAGCAGTCGAGTCGACGTAGGTTATAAAGATGGAATATAATGTCTCTTGCTTCGTTCTCGTTTGGTAAATTGGATATAGATGGTCTAGTAGACAAGTGCTTGCATCTCGTATGGGCTGATTGAGCTATATCTGTAGGTAGTTACAAGATGATACTATTGAAACGACCGAGGTAAAGACGCTTGTACGGCTTGAGTTGGAAGCTTATGAATCAAAACGAGAATGGAGAGATTGAAGAGGCCAAGGATGCTCCAGAAGTGTCGACACAGACCAAGCTGAATCAACTTCTTGCTGACTTTGCGGCATTTGATGATGCGATGCGAGAGAGTACGCGACTGAGGAGAGAAAAGGATGAACAAAAGTTGGCTGAGTTACGACAGGAGATTACTTGTTTGGAAGAAAAGCTTGGTGGACGAGTGATGCAACGAGAGGAAACGACGCAGCGCTTGAAGCAGTATTGTGATGATCAAGTAGAACAAATGAGTGGGCAGTTTGAAGAGTTGATCAAGACTAGAGCAGAGCAAACGCAGGAGCGACTAGATCAGCTAGCTGCAGATATCCAGAAGCTGGACGAGGCGGTGGAGGATCAGAAGAAAGAGTTACCACGTATGATTGAAGAGCGTACGAATGACTTGACGCAAAGGCTAAATGACTTTATGGATGTCTTCGATGCAGAAGTGAAGCGCCGATCGGAGCAAGAGGATATGATGCAGAAACGGTTGACAGACCACGAAGTAGCTGTCACGGACGAGTTCGATAGAGAACGTCGTGATCGTGAGATCAAGTATACCGCCTTGAAAGACGCTTTAGACGCTTACACAGCAACACGCGTTCGAGGTGACGACCGCTTCGCAGTCTTTGCAAAAGAAGAGTCCAAGCGACTGCATGCAGCTATTGCAGCCGAGTCCGACGCTAGGGAGCGGGAGGATGATGAAATCTTAGAGGCACTGCATCGATACACTGCCAAGATCCAGGACAGTCTTAAGGTTATCGCCGGTCCTGGAGACTAGTATAGACTCTACAAGTACGATAGGTACTCTTATAAACCTAGCGAAATGTCAAACCTGACTGTGCATGATCCACCTTCAAGTGTCCGTGTAGGATTCCACTAGATCATTATCAGAAATTAAAGGATGGGAAGACGATCGATGGAAGCGACGCCACTGCTCTCGTCAGACATAGCCTCGTCTTCTAATCAAAGAAGTACATACACATCTCCCCACATCGGACAATCTGCTGATAAATTGAATGATCAATATGATGTCGATAAACCAGAAGCGCTGCCCAAATGGTTCGTCGCACTCGCTGCCACTAGCGTCACGATAACCGTCCTATGGCTTCTCTTACTTATTATCCTGCAGCACTTGCCAACCTTTCATTCTTCCGACTATCTCTCATCTAAAGCAGCTATGAACTTGTACTTGTACGCTGGCGTCTTTAATAGTATGCTAGGAAGTTTCTTATCTGCCAGTGGGTATTGTTGTCAAAAGTGGGCTCACTTGCGCGTAGCCACGTACCCAGAGCTTGGTGCTGCATCCCAACAGTGGGTTTTTATTAGTGGCTTGCTGCTTCTTGCGATCGGGACGATCTCCGCTGTCATTAATCTTGGCATCCTCGGCCAAGCCGTCCAAGCGCCTTTTGCAGCTCTTACACTCATTTACAGTGCTCTCCTCGGTCATTTCGTTCTGAAGGAACCATTTCTACTGTATGACGCGTTATCCAGCACATTGATCGTACTTGGCGTTGGGATTGACGTATTCGCGGCCCAAATGTCCACACCTCCTCCTCGGTCGTACACGCTTGAAACACTTGGCCAAATCTTCTTCCGCTCTTCACCATTTCCTATCGGTTACACTTTCCTATCACTGTCGTATATTTGTCTGATCTTGCGCCAAGTACATCAGCATAAGCTGTACCAGCGCGCCATTGGATTACTAGCCTTTAGCTCCTGCGCTGGTGTCATGGCAGGATACACTAGTCTTGCGACCAAATCTGCTGTTGAAGTCATCAAGTCATCTCTGCGTTACCATGAATGGGGATTTATCAGTCCATTCTTTATTATCATCGTATTGATGATTCCAGGAGCCTTAGTCCCACAGCTCTTCTTCCTGAACAAAGGTTTGGAACACTTTGGGACGCTTAAATTTATTCCTCTCTATCAAGCTTTCATCATCCTTGGCAACACTGTCTGTGGCATGATTTTTTATAATGAGCTGCAAACTTATACGACGCTGTCACTCGTTTGTTTTCTCTTGGGTGTTGTTGTCACACTCTGTGGTGTCATGTTTCTCTTAGCGAAAGCAGATAGCGAAGCGAAAATCATGAGAGAAGATCAGAACAGCCAAGAAGAGATAATCCATCGATTTGAGACGGACTTTACATTTGATTCCATGCGCTTTGCAGAACATAATGTGAAACCTCTGGAAGACTTTGATGCTTGTAAGCGTGAGATCATCCGTTTGTTACAGACAGCCAAGAAGAGTATCTACTATTCCACTTTTCTATGTGATTTTACACAGATTCTATCGACCCCAAAGGAAGAACCATGCACATTTCTCTCCCTCCTTCATGAAGCCGTAGAGAGGGGTGTCCATGTGTCTATTTTGTACAATCCTCTGGTTGATTATGGCACTGCATCCGTTGCAGAACTCTCACAATCGCTCCCCAGAAATGTTCATCTGGTGTGCTCTGAAAGTGACTTAGGTCCAAGCTTCTTTACTCGTTGTCTTTCGAATAATAGTCGATATGCATTCCATCATCAAAAGTACTTGTGTATTGATGAAGAGGAGATCTTGGTCACGGGATGTGATGTGAATTCCGAGCGAGAAGGATGGCTGCAGCGGAATGGTCTTAACTACTACTGGCATGAACTCGGTGTCGTTGTCCCTTGCACAAGCGAGATGGCGGCATGGATCCGAGGTAACCATACTTCCAAGCCGGTGCAAAAGCATTTCGAAGAGCATATTGAGTCTCCACCATTCCCATTCGTTTCAGGGGGATGGAGAGAAGAGAATGCAATGGTCAATATGATTTTGAATGCTAAGCACTCGATTCATCTAGAAAACCAGATACTCATCTCTGGCGGACACTTGCAGCATAATCGAATTTGTGCTGCGATAGTAAGTCGTATATGCAGAGCACATCGCCATAAACAGTCATTTGCAGCCATACTCCTTACGAATGCTGCACAACAGGATGAGCCTTCGTTAGTCACTCGCATGTACTGTGAAATATCGACGCAATGGTCGTTAGATGAAATGATCAGTCGAGCTAATGAAGAAGGATTGGATGTCGAAACGTTAGCAAAGTATCTCGTAGTCGGTCGGATGGAGTATGACAACGTATTGATTAAAGTCCATTCGAATATCCTGATTGTCGATGGAGAGTATGCTCTACGGTCGTCGTCTAACTTGGCTGATCGGAGTTTAAGTGCACGACCAACCGATACGGAGCTTGGCGTCATGTTTCAAGGAGAGACTGTGAAAAACTTCCAGAGAAAGCTCTTCCAGCGATACTTTGCTACCGAGGACAAGCTGGACGTAAGTGATGTCCTATGTAAAGTACAAGCAAATCAAGGTGGGTGCTTGATACCACTGACGAAGAAGAAGTGGAATGCTGTGATGACATGGTTCCTCATGAACGTTTTCATCTTCGGTAGTGAAGGAGCGACTGGAGGTAGGTACAAAGTGACGTACAAGACAAAAGTCGTTAAGACTGGTGAAGACTTTACTACATACGTTCGTGTATCGTAAGGAGAAAGAAACGAAGAGCAAGTAATTCTCTCAAAGCAACTTTTTGTGTTAGTATCCCATCTCTTTGACTAAAGTCTTGTAGCTATCATCCGCTACGTTTCCATCGGACGTACTCGACGTCTCTTTCACACTACTATGCAAATGCCCATAAGAAATAATACCAATAAACAGATCGTATCATCACGTACGCTTTTTGCTTTGGACGTTCCAATCCGAGCAAATCCAATAGCTGGTTCCTTGCTTCCCTCGCTTGTCCAATCTACAAGAAAATAAACTGAACACGTATACATTGTTGGTCGGAAAAGAAAGCCATACTGGTGCATCCCAAGCAGTCTCACTTAGTAGCTCCAGCACTTGCTCATACTACAATACATCGTCAGTACTGCTATAGATGAGAATTGGTAAAGCTGCGCGTAGTACCTTGCTTTCATCCACCAGCTCGTCTTCTACGACAAGTCTGGTGTACAGCATTTCCGCCGTCATCTTTCGAATGCGAGGGAAACGATGCCCAAGGAACAGACTCAGAGCTTTCAATGCCTTCGCTTCTGTTGAGTCACAACTTGGTAGCAACGCCACGAGCATTTGAATACCTGCCGAGAGTTTGGTGACAGATGCGGATTTTTGCAGTTCACCTTTTAAAGCATCATAGATCTTGTTGCCAAACATCTCACCGACATCCACTTGCTCCTCCCCCTCCTTCACTTTAGTGCCATACAAGAAATCAACTAAATCGTTATCAAACAACTTTGCAATCGTCTTCATGAGTGGTATCACGACTCGATCATCTCCTTGGTGCGTCGAGAAGAGTGAGATGAGGAAAAAGAAGAACCGAGTGAGCAAACCCATGTTCTTATTCTTCCTGTGTCCTCTGATCCAGCCGAATAACGCAGCTTCTGACGCAGATACGACACTCTCAGTCAGTCCACCAACACTTAGGACAAGCCCAGAGGCGATGCTTTCCATGTACTCTGGTATATCCATCGTTCGAACGACTAGTGGGAAGGTATGTTTTGCCATGGACCAATTAACTTGGAGAGTAGGCGGATAGATTTGCTTCTCCAGCTGCATACGATC
>JAADVB010000372.1:0-15243 GCA_023334545.1 Salisapilia sapeloensis
CGAGACAGATCGATGACATCTTCTCTGCCTTGATCGAGTACGTCCACCTCCTTCCTCTATACCGACATCATGCTAATAAAGCACTCGCAGCTCCATGGCCAGTGTAGACGTCTGGTACTTGCACAACGAGCAGACTCGACCTGTTGTCCTCCAAAGCTACGAGCGCTTCCTCTCTATAACAAGACTCTTCCTACGCACTACCTACGACCACCTCGACGTCTAACCTACGGAGATCCGTGTCTGGCATGCGTGGTAATTTACAGCTGAGCGCGTAAACTATTAACTAAATCCACCCTGCTTTCATTTACCCCTGTGTCTATTTATAGCATACTTTGTATTGTATGTGGATAAATCCACCCTGTTCTCGCGACCAATAGCTCGGCGGTCCATTCGAGAATTCGTTGCTTTCCGCGCATAGCTATATCCGTCTTGGTTGAGCTTTGTCTCTTTCCTTCTACCCACGCAACGCTAAAGCCGCAGAGGTAGTTCCATCCGTACAAACCCTGTAGTACGACCGTGTGCGATCATAGTAGACTCGTCCATCCACAAGTCGGTTCCCGCACTCCATTGCACTTCATCTCGGTACACTTTTACATACGAAACAACAAAAGCGATGCCTCCGCAAGAAGTGTATGTGGATTCTATGCAGGACAAAGTAAGCTCTCCTGCCGCCATCTCCGACCTATCCAACAACCTGGAGCCGTGCACGAAACGCCGAAAGGTAACGTACCCCATTTTTGTCACCTGTTTCGAGAACAAGTTCTCACCAGTGATCTAGGTATCCGACACGTGTAAAGAAGCATCAACTTCTTCTAGCCTTGCAGGTGAACATAGTCCAGTCTCTTATGTGGATGAATCCGTGCGTAGCACGGTGCCGGACGATTGGTCCTTTGGCCAGGATATTAACGTGGCTCCATCCGAATCTCATAGTCCCTCCACCCGCAAGCGCAAGTTAAGCACTGGCAATCTCTCTGTCAGCTCCCAGGGCTGTACTACCTCTAGCGCGGAGGACGAGTCTGAAAAAGACCAAGCGGAGGAGGATGGTGAGAAAGAGAATGAAGAGAGTGGTGACGAGTATGATAGTGAGCCAAAGAAAAAGAACCGTCGGACGCTGTACCTCGAGTATTGGAGTCGGTCTGACGAGTGCAAGGAGCGCAAGTGGGATCATCTGGACGAGATTCGGGAACAGTATGAGTGTGCGGAAGACCATATCTTTGCTACGACGCTAAATGGTAGGACCGCATGTCTTGAACCGAATATGTTTCCATATGATACGCCCGCGGGCATTGAGCACTGGACGTTTTGGCACGTCGATGAGCTCAGTCACGAGCAGATTAAAGATTACGTGGAGAGGTGGATTGACACGAATGCTCCGCACGTGACTCAGTGGAATTACGATGATAATCCCGAACGGTCGATTGCTATCTTCCACGTCCACGTTTATTTCCAAGTACCGGAGGACACCTCGGTACTACAAGATCGTGATTTTGACGATTTTGTTCATGAGCTCGACTAAGTCAACTCAATTGCGTACGTGCATACAAATAAAAAAGTATTATTTCCATCATACGCGTGTTTTATAAAAGTCGTTGGACTTCCCCCATTGGAATCTTGATCGACAGTAGGCGCGTAGATCAAGTGGAGACTTACAGGTATCCTTTCGAGAGCACTCGAGTCACTGTAGAGTAGGTTGTTCGTTTCCATACGTACCAGGTCAAGTAGATGAGACTTTACCTTGATATCTGTCGATGGAGAAATCATACAAAAACATTTAACTACATGATGAGCAAAGCGATATACCTAGCTATGGAGTTCGTCACGCAAGTGTACCCTCCAAATGCTGTAAATAGGCGGTACTCGTTTCAACACGTGCCACGATGACTTGACGTTGACATACAACCATACAAGTACCAATGCCAAGACGCTCGACACTCGCCATCTATCTCCAATTTCCAAATACCCATAGACAATCTCCAACCGCATCATCGTAAAGCATACACAAGACCATCTCATCTGCACTGGACCCCCAGCCTCGAAACCCTAACAAAAGGTACGAAAATGTGGAAAGACGGACTTTGGGTTTCGATCGAACGTATAAGAAATTGTATTTGAATTCAAGACTATGCGTCAAATGCATCAGGAGGATGAGCAGCGACGCGGCGTGCTCTCGTCCGTCCTGCGCACCTTTGCCTTCCACGTACTCTCCTTTGCCTTTGGCTGCGTCCTCCTCCTCCTGCTTGTGCTCACGGCAGGCTTTATCGGTCTCTTCCTCCTCTGTCTAGTCTCGCAGTCCTCTGCTTCGAGCCGAGTGCTCGTAGCGTACCTCTGGCACGCGGAACAGCGCATTAATGAGCTTGCCAAGGCTGCTGCAGAGCAGTGGCACAATGGACAACCGATACCGGGCTCTCGTCGCCCGTCGCTGCCTCCGTATCTGGAGCAACAAGTGACCTCTTTCGTCATGATCTTTTCATTGCTGTATTTCCTCCTCTTCCGAGGGCTCTTCGATATCATATTCTCCGCGATCCCTCTCATGCTCTACGCTCTATCGACGGCTCAAGTCGTGCAACTCGGCGACTCGGTGTTTCAGATCGCAGACACGACGTCCGGTAGGATATTCACGACTGTGGCACTCGCGTTTTTAGCACACCAAATCGGTGTCTCTGCTGCCTACTTTAGCGTCGCCCTCTCCGATCGAGTCGCCATCTACCTCTTTGAATGCGATCGAAACGAAGCGCTTGTGCGCTCTTTCTACCCTCCTCTCAGCGACGCATCATACCAACCACGGCCGTACGAGTACGGGACGCACGCATATCGAGTACAGCAAAGCAGTGGAAACGATCGTCCGGAGCAGGTTCCAATGGCTGTGCCTCATTATGGCGATCGACCGCAGCGTCCTCGAGGCTGGCACTCATTTGAAGAACGAGAAGTGGAGATATGTGGCTTCAAGGTCAGCGTAAAGACGAATAGAAGGACGGGAAGTTCCAGAGATCCAGACCATGAGACGCAGGAGTTTGATCGACCTCCGTCTGCTCCACCCATGCAGGAAAGCTTTCAACCGCTTATGGCGCCGATGGATCGGATTCCACAAGCTCAGAAGAGTTCGATGAAACGAGCTTCGAGCGTCGAGTCATTCGTGGATGCGAGTGGTGCAGCAAAAGTTTCCCATAGCGCCCACAAAAGCATTCATGAAGCTCTAGATCTCGACTCATACGTTCATGACCGTCCATCAGGATCTCGAGCTACTACTCGATCCTACAGCACAAGTGATTTACCCATCCGACAGTCATACCTTGAAATGCAAAAGCTTCAGAAACTATTGAATGAATGGAAGTCGTCCAAAGATAAGGCCATAGCTCCCGAGCTACTGACAGATGAAACGGTGGAGAGTACTCGAGGAGAGATGGACGTTGCATCCGATATCAAGCCACCGGTCATTCATGAGACGCAGGAACCTGATGAACAAGCAGAGAGGAAGAGGCAGCAGTCAACGAAAGCGCAGGCGATTCCACAGGAAGATTCTGGCAATGAACTCTTTTCTGACTCTCGATCCGTTGATTCCATCGCCATCTCTCCATCCCAACAGTCTGTCTCGACAGATGCACACTACCGAACGACGTACCAGGTATTAACTCCTCCAGCTTCACCTCGTGCATCCTCAGATCATGAATACACGCCTCTGTCTCCTACGCCAAGTCTCCAAGAGAGCGAACCAGAGTTTCCGTCCGAACAACTGCATCAAGTGTACCGTTCTATCCGGTACACTGGTCCCACGAGCCTCGCCCCAGGTCGAGAAGTCGAGCTACTAGATGTTCCTGGTCAACGAGACCGTGTGCACTTCAATTCCTTCGCTCCTCCGTACGTAACACCATCGCGTAAACCTTTTTCCTTCTCCGTCTGGGCATTCCTGTTGAATCAAAAGGCCGAGATGGAGGAACTGGCGAGTGAAAATGATCCGGAAGGTAGGGTTTTGCCGACGGAAACCAAGATGGATCTGCGTCGAGGTGCTCTTGTTCACGTGACGTTGGAGCCTCCGGAAGGGTTCAACGTCGTGAATGCCGCAACGCAAGGGTTTGAGTGGCAAGGAAAACTGTCCCACGTCTCGTTTGACGTTGAGTGCACGGACGACGCACCGTTCGGTCAGGTGCTGTTCAAGGCGCGTATCGTTGTTGGGTCCCACGTCGCTCTCTTGCGTGCCTACCTCTGCGTCGTCGAGTCTGCCGTGGATGCCCAGCCGACGGTCGTGAGCAGCGAGCTTGAGGTCATGGAGATGACGTACAACGAAATCGCGTACGAAGACTTGGAATTGCAAGAGCTCGTCGGCCAAGGTTTCTTCGGAGACGCCTACCGTGCTACGTATAAAGGCCAGCAGGTCGTTGTGAAGACCTTGCGTGCAGCCGAACTCGGTGACTCGATGGATCAAGTGCAGAAGGAATTCCAACATGAAGCAGCAGCGCTAAGTATGTTTGGTCACCACCCTTGCATCGTGTCGCTCGTAGGCGCATCCACTGACACGCGATACCCGTTGGCGCTCGTCACAGAGTTCGTCGAAGGTGGTAACTTGGAAGAGAACCTCAAGCATAAGTCGTCTGCCTTTTCCACCACGAGTAAGACAACTATGATGCGAGAAGCTGCTGCTGGGTTTTTGAATATCCATGAAGGTGGGTTCATCCACCGAGACATTGCCGCGAGAAACTGTTTGCTCAGTCAAGATCAGCACATTAAGATCTGTGACTTTGGACTATGCCGTCGTGTGCATGCAAACATCGGAGCCGTGGGTAAAGATGCGTTTGGGCCGGTCAAGTACATGGCGCCAGAGTCCCTTCAGCCGCCACACCACTTTTCCTTCAGCTCCGACGCGTACATGTTCGGAGTGCTCATGTGGGAGACGTACACTTCATCTCCTCCGTTTGCATCTGTGACGGCATCCGAAGCTGTACAGCGTGTTTTGCGTGGAGAACGTCTGGAGGTACCATCGAGTCTTCCGTCAAGTGTCCAGTCGCTCATGAAGGCTTGCTTCCACGACTGTCCAGTGCAGAGACCCAGTATGCAGAGCATCGTAACGGCCTTGGACGTGTCTCTCCAGTCGAGCGTGGAGACGCAGCAGGCGCAGCAGGAAGCAGACGTTGCTCTGCGAGCGAGTGGCATTCGTGTCGTATGAAAAAGCATGGGATGGAACCTCTGTTATTCTTTCATTTGTGTTTCTTGTTGCTTGCGTTTAGATCCCGAACGAAGAAAAATAAAAAGACAACCACGAACTTTCTAACACGAGTGCCCTAAATCCAGACGCCGTCATCCTCCTCCTCTTCCGAGCCGTCCGAGTCCGAGTCCGAGTCGTCGTCCGCCGGATGGAGCTTGTCCACCATGGACGCACGCTCGTCCTGCTGCGTCGTTAGCTTCTTGAACAAGTTGATCTGGTCCATGCTCAACCCGTCGTCTTCGTCCTCTTCTTCATCGTCGCCCGTCATCAGCATCGACATACGCGCGCGTTCGATCACGTTGTGCGCCTGGTCCAGCTGCTTGGCCATCATAAAGTTCTTTTCCTCCAAATCGCGCAAAGTCTTCTCGTCCGTATCGCTGTACTCGACGCTGTCTTCGGCCTCCGCCTCTTCGTCTACGTCGTCATACTCGTTCGCCTGACTATTTGTCTCATTCGGATGACTTGAAGGAGACACAACGTCCTTATCACTCGTAGGCGACAAGACAGGCTCCTCTTCGCTATCCTTGGACAGGTCGTCTTCCGAAGGCAGTTCCACCTCCATCTTGCTCTCGTCCAGCGCCAAGGCCTTTGGAGACGGCGACCCTCGGTCCGACATGGTCGGAGAGCTACTGCTGACTGCACTCGGGGAGCTCTGCAACGTCCGTTCCCGATGCGCACTCAGTTTCTGCGCCAAAGTTGCCCTGCCTTCGGCACGTGCCAACTCCTCTTCATTCCGCAGCGCTTCGAGGAACTGCTCATCTCCCAGTCTCGCACGCCGCCTCCTCTCGGTCGTGGACGATCCGCTCTTCTGGGACGACGACAGCGCCGCCATCGTCCGCATCCGTTCCAGCTCCTGCACCTTTTTCTCCGCTTCCTTCTCCTCTTTCTCTTCCTTCTCTTCCATCGTCTCTACTTCTGGTGTCTCGTGCACTTCCGGCACGTCTTGCACCTCCACTGGAACTTCTTCCACTACAATAGGAGGCTCATCCTCCGCTGCTGCTGGTTCCTCCACCGCTGGTACTTCTTCCTCCATCGCTGGTGCTTCTTCCTCCACCGCTGGTGACTCTGGCTCCACCGCTGGTGCTTCTTCCTGGACTGGTGCTTCCTCCTCAATCGTCTCTGGCGCCTGGTACGAAGCATTCAAAAAGTCGTCCCAGCAGTCTTCGCAGTAGAACTGTCCGTCGCTCGGGTCCTTCTCCAGCTTGGACTCCTTCTCCGTCGCGCCACACCCGGCGCAGTACTTGGTCGTCGGGACCACAACGTCAATGTTCCCGACGCTCTTCAAGTCATCCAGCAGCTCCTGCTGATCCGCCGGTACGTCAAAGTTCATCGGAATGACCTCCAAGTCGCTATAACTCTTCCGCAAATCCGAGATCTTGTCGCTCAGCTCCGCGATCAGACTGTTCTGCTTGTTCACGACCGTGTCCTCCTTGCCGTTGAGCGCAGGCGCGAGCACGCGCTCCTTCTCCTGCCCAGCCAGCTTCTGCTCGTACTTAGCTGCCTGCAGCTTCATGTTCTTCAGCGCCTCTTCCAGCACCTTTGCCTCCGCCTCAATACGTGCCTTTTCTTCCTTGGCGTTCATACCTTCCTGCTTCGTGTCGGCTTGAGAGGAGATCGTGCGCTTCGCCTCCACACGTAATAAATGCGCCTCCTTGGTCCCATCTTCAATGTCCGCCACTGCGACACCAGCAAACGTCGCTTCTTCTAATGGAAGACCTTGAGACGCTGCCACGAGCTGCTTGGCGACCTTTAGCGGGATACGCGTCCTCCGCTTCTTCTTGTCTGTCGATCGATCCTTCCCGCTTTTACTTTCTCCAGACGACGGACGAGACCGAGACCGACGCTCCGGGTCTCGTCCAGACGTCCGATCGCTCGACACTGCTGTACTCGCCTTGCGCCGACTGCGACCAGGCTGAAAGCGTAGGACGGCTGGCTTTGGAGCGTGCTTGAGCGTCCGCAGCGTGTCCTGATACGCCTCGCCTTCTACCGGACTCCCATTGACGCTCAAGAGCTCGTCACCAATGTTCGCATACTGCAGCCCCGAAGCGTTGCCTTTACCCGTAAGCTTCGAGAGGACCGGCACATCCTTTGGACCTGGCTTGAGCTTGAGCCCCAAGTCTCCTTCTCGCCACACAATGTCGTAGGCGCCAGAAGATTTTTTCTCGTCACCTGATCGACTGCTCATGGTCGACTCGTTCGTCCTCCGACGAGACGGACGGCGGAACATGCGCTTAAACTTGAGCACGGCTGGCTTTCGAATGCTTTTTAAAAGCGAGATGGTGCCTCGGAAACCCAGGCTCTTCGTCTCCTGTCCATTCACAGCGACTAGAATGTCACCCACGCGAGCGTTGTCGATGCCTGTGCCGCCTCCTTTGCCCGTGATCTTTCGAATGCACGGGACATGACAGTCTTCGTCATCTGGCCGGAGGATCATGCCCAATGGTCCATCGACCCAGACAATCTGATACTGCTCCTTTCGACTCGACCGAGACGACGCACTGGCTGTGCTGGCCGTCTCTGACACGGACGAGGAGGATGCACCGAACTTTGTGGAGTTGGTGGAGCTCCGCATCGAGTCCTTGCGACTTAATAGACTCGACGACGAGCCTGCTCGCGGGACTCGGAAGCGAAGGATAGCCGGTCGAGAGACCGTCTGCAGTGTCTTGACGACCTGGTCATACCCGAGTCGAGTAGTACTGCGGTTATTGATACTGACAAGCATGTGGCCGACGGCGACGTTGGCGACGGCGGCGGCCGAGTCCTGTCGAGTGATTCGGCCGACGACGGGCGGCATGTCTTCGCCCAGGTCGGGCCTCAAGGTCACACCTAGAGGTCCGTCTCCCCATTCGACCTCATACTCCATGACTAGCTAGTATAGAACGAACGAGATGGAGGAAGGAGGGAGCTCGCTTTATTCCTTCTTGAGTTGTCTCCTCTTGCACGCCGGACTTGCTTGGGGTAACGGCGGACGTCTCGTTGGCGGAAAATAGAGACACGCAGGACGCCAATTGGTGGAAACGAGGGAGAGTCGGTCCCGTTACGAACTGCGATCGAGCTACCAGTTACGATCACGTACGTTGACAGACCTGGCGGCCGATCCGAGGGTTCATCTGAGAGTGCAACTAGCTACTCGCATGCATTGCTACTTTATTAAACGTCCATCACGACAGTAATGAGAGATAGGGCATTGCATACTTTCGATCTTATGAATCTTGTCAGCCATCACATCCTGTAAGTTAGCACTCCTGTATGATCTCCTCCGCCATACAAACCAAGTCAGATTCGACCTGCCGTGTTTACTAGACGCACATCCCCTTCCCACCCTCCCACTCTCCATCCGACAAGCATCACATCCGAAACGTGGCAGCATGCGACTCCTTTCGCAGCCTCTCCTGCTGCTCTCACTCGCGCTCACGGTCCTAACGGCCCACGCAGTGCGACTGGACCATCGGTCGTTTGGGCCTCCCTTCAATCGAGTCGACGACAAGGACCGACGCATATTAAATGACTCGTGGATCTACGGTGGCAACACCAATGTCAAACAGAACTTTGCGCGTCTTACGACCGATCGGCAAAGTAAACGCGGGTTTATCTGGTCGCGTGAACGAGTCGAGTCCGATACACTCACGGCCATCCTCACCTTTCGTATCTCTGGCCAGGGCAAGTCGTGGTTCGGAGATGGCCTGGCACTGTGGCTCATCGACCGCAAGACGTACGTCCGAGGTCCCAACCATGGACTATCCGACAAGTACACTGGCATGGGTGTTATTGTCGACACCTTCCGCAACCAGGAGCATAAAGGTGGCCATAAAGACGTGAGCGTCCAGTGGAACGACGGCACCAAGGTCATGGACGACCTCACGGCGGAGCAAAAGGAAGGATGTGACGCTGCCATGCGATACCACGAACGCAGTGCGTCCTTCGATCCGGTCTTTAGCATGTCTAGACTCAAGCTCAAGATCGACGGGACGCGCGTGAGCGTCGAAGTGGACCCCGACGCCTCTGGCAAGTGGGTCCAGTGTGTCGACACGATAATCCCCTTACCAACCGACTGGTTGCAGTCTAGTACCATGGGCCTCACTGCCTCCACAGGGGCTTTGGCAGACAACCACGACGTCATTAGCCTCGACCTATTCTCAGAATATGACGATCCGGACGTGAAAAAGCTCCGGAACGAAGTTTACAAGGACGTGAGTCCGAGAGGACTGACCCAGTGGTTGGAGCTGCCCAACTGCGGGACGTCCTGTATGATTGACATTTTGAAGAAAGAGATGAATAGCTTCCGGATTAGTGCCGAGCATCGGTTCACGGACTTGCAGGAGAAGACGGGGAACATGGTCGAGAAGCTCAAACGACGGGAGAATGAGAACGAACGGAGGGTGCGTTCGATCGAAAATAAGCTGAACAAGAAGGTCGATGCGGTCTTGGACGAAAGCGACAGTGACCTGGAAGTTGAAGTCGGCGCTCGTATCGCGAAGCAGTTGGAGGAGAACCCCGACATTACCGGAGGTGGCGGATGGAAGATGCCGTTCTTCTTTCTCTTTGCTATCCTCGCTGGCGTCGCATTCTTTGTCTACCGCAAGTACACGGCGTTAATGAAGTCGCATCTGCTCTAAGCGCTTCAAAAGAATTTTCGGTCCCAAAATCTTTTCTTTTGACTATATATCGTATGATTGGTGGATTCGGTTTGAGTCTATTGGTGATTGGTGCAGCGTGTGCATACTTTGTTGAAGTGCTCATCGACATGACCGTCGTCCATACTAATAATCGGCACGTGGCAGATCCATGACTCGGCTAGTACTCGTGCTGCTAGCGTTGCTGGCTTTTACGAATGCCTTTGCTCGAGAGATGCCGCATTTGACGTTCCGAGAAACGTATGATGAAGTAGACAATAAGGGCAATCGGATGGTCAATAGTGCATTCACGTACGGCGGATCGACCGAAGTCAAGCGGAATTTCATTCGACTGACGCCAGATCGTCAGAGCAAAAGTGGATATGTGTGGAGCAAAGACCGTGTGGGTCGTCGAGAGCTCGTCATCGACCTTGCGTTCCGCATCTCTGGTCAGGGCAAGCGCTGGTTTGGCGACGGACTCGCCTTGTGGCTGACGCACGCAGACAAGTATCAGGAAGGTGGGAACCACGGCTTTGCTGAAAAGTACTATGGCATCGGCGTCATCCTCGATACGTTCAAGAACACGAATCACAAGGGAGGTCACAAGGACGTGACGCTGCAAATCAATGACGGCACCAAGACCTTGGACGTTATTAACGAAGAGGAGAAGATCGGATGCGACGCTGCCTTCCGCTTCCACGCTAACTCAGCGTCATTCGATCCAGCCTATAGCTCCAGTCGTCTTCGATTAAAAATCAACGGCAAGGAATTGAGTCTAGAAATCGATCCAAAGAGCCAAGGTTCGTGGGAAAAGTGCTACATGGGCACGCTTCCGTTCCCTCCGAACTGGCTGAACAAGGCCACTGTCGGTGTGACTGCATCCACGGGCTCCTTGGCCGACAACCATGATGTCATCAAGATGGTGGCGTACGAAAACGCCGTGGCGCAGGGACTTCGGGAAGACGATGCAAGCGTCTGGACACACGTTGCGTCCAAAGACTTTACAGAGATCATGGACCGACCTGGATGTAACGACGTGTGCATGGTGGAGGCGTTGGAGACGTTTGTCAAGAACTTCCAAGTCACAACGGAGCACTGGTTGGAAGACTTGAAAGAGAAGACGAAGACGGCGGTGGCGAAACTAAAGGAAAAGGAAGAGATGAACCAGGAAAAGATCAACCAGCTCATGGACCGCATTGGGAAGAAGGTGGACACAAAGGTCGGGAAGAAAATGGCCGATGTCCAGAGCAAAGTGGACTCGAAGATCGCAGAGGATGTCGAAGGCGAAGTCCGATCAGCACAAAGTAGCTGGCGACTACCCTTCTTCTTCCTGTTGCTGGCGTTAGGTGGTGCCGGTACGTTTGCCTACCGCAAGTACCAGCGCCTTGTTAAGAGCCATCTCTTCTAACTTCAATGAAATGACCTTCATCCTGATCTTTATTCCATCCCGTTGATGACGCAATATAGGTGATCTGTAGGAAGGTTATAGGTAGGACAGGACGTCAACTTGTCGGACAAGAGACAGAGGATCGAAGCTACCAAAATAAGAATGGGCAAAGGCGTCGCGCTGACCTTGCTCGTGGCGCTCGTGGCGCTCTACTTTGGCTTGTGGGGAGACTTGGACGCATCCACGAGTCTCACGTATACCCATCG
This sequence comes from Salisapilia sapeloensis, assembly GCA_023334545.1. NCBI lineage: Eukaryota > Oomycota > Peronosporomycetes > Peronosporales > Salisapiliaceae > Salisapilia > Salisapilia sapeloensis. The sequence goes on from JAADVB010000372.1 coordinate 11,464, forward strand.
GTCCTTGTCAGACCTCGCGACGGGCGCTAAACACGTGACAATATATAAAAATGGGTTTTCCACGGGCGGCGTCGAGATAGAGCTCAACCCGAAGTTGTCCGGGAAGGACGGCGAGGAGTTAGCCAAGTACCTTTCGCAGTTCGTTCAGGTCGAAACGCTCAAGACGAATGCGACCAACCCTATGGCTGACCGCGTCTTTAACGGTGCTGGTCGACGCATCGATTCGTTCGACTCGATCCAGTCCAACGACAAGCTGTACCTGGTTGCGCCCGGTCTTCACTTTGTCTATCCGTTCATTCATCTTGGCCACAAAGTGTATCTGCATCCAGAGGACAGTCCGACGGACCAACCGGTCGTTCTTGAATCTCTCTCCGAGTCCCCACGTACGTTCAAAGTGCATCATTTTCTATCGGAAGAAGAAGCAGATAGGCTCGTGAAGCGCATTTTGGAGATTGACGATGACGACAATAAGTTACAACGGTCTCGGGTTGGCCATGGCAAGGGAGATCGTCGAGAATCCAACATTCGTACGAGCGAGAACGCCTTTGACACGACCTCTCCGGCCGCCGTAGCTATTCGGAAGCGTGTGTTTGATGTCCTTGGTCTTGGAGACTACAAGCCAGACATGTGCGACGGCCTCCAACTCCTTCGTTACCAACAGCGGCAAGCATATATCGCACATAATGACTACTTTGGTGTGAATTCGAGTAAAGACAATTGGAATTTTGACCCGTCTACAGGTGGCTCCAACCGCTTCGCAACTGTCTTCCTCTACCTTTCGGACGTGGACAAGGGTGGTCAGACAGTCTTCCCATACGCGGAAATGCCGGAAGGGCATGCGCATCCGGTGGAGGCAACTGCATATGAAGAGACCGCCAAGGAGCTGTTCGAGAGCTCCAGTTGGGAGTACGACATGGTCCAGAAATGCTACTCCAAGCTAGCGTCCTACCCGAAGAAGGCGAACGCCATCCTATTCTACAGCCAGAAGCCGAATGGAGAGCTCGACCCTCGCTCATTCCATGGCGGATGCCCTGTCCTGGAAGGCACCAAGTGGGCTGCCAACCTCTGGGTGTGGAACAAGCGGCGCTATGGCCTGGACCAGAACAAGAAAGACAAATTTGAACTGGTCTTTAAGAACACCAGTCCCCGCCCAGTCGATCTGTTCTGGTCGTCTACGAAAATGATCACACTCAATGCTGGAGAGGACATCCAATACACGACGTACCACGGTCACAAGTGGAGAATCATGGATGGCGACAAGGAGTTAATGACGTATGTTGGTGATTTCAACAAAGGAGACCATCAGGAGATACTTGTACCACTCGAGTAAGACAAAATCAATTCGTTTTCTGCTTTTTACGACCAGAAAAAACGTTGGATAAAAGCGTGTGTTCCGTTGTAGACGTCTTCGAGGCAGGTTCTTTCTGGGCAAAACTGCGCCGGACGACAGGACTGTCCGACGGTTCCTTTCGCTTCCGTTCGTCCATCTTGGAAAACTGTTTGGATTGCTGCACCCGGTCTAAATATGCCTCGTTCTCTTTCTTCGTCTGAGCGATCTCCATTCTCAACTTTTGCGATCGAATGCGCTGCTCGTAAGCTACAAAACATGATGAATGACGCACAAGAGAGCTGGTGGTACAAAATGACGTACCGATCTTTTCTGTCAGGTGGTCCCACTTGAATCCACTGAGGTACTTGAGGTTCCACAGGTCTTCCCGATACCTGTCTTTCTTCTTGCCACCAATCGGCCGGGCGTTTAGCATCTTGGCAACGCGTTTCGCCACCTTTTTGTCAGCAAATTCAATCCAACCTTCCGTGAAATTCGTCCGACGGTTGCCTCCAGCCGCCACTCGCTTCTTGTGCTGCGCTTTGTCTTCCGGGACGAGGTAAATGCGCTCTACCTCGCCGTAAGCCGACAATAAGCTCCTCACCTTTTCAGGCTTCATGAACGGAGGCACACGACTTAAATAGACCTGGAATTATACATAATTATTTAGCTACTAGACCGAACTATCTGCTAAAGAGCAGTGCATACTACACCACGCCGCTGTGCCTGCTTCTCCAATGCCTCGAGCTTGTCCTTATTCACGTCCATTTCTTTTTCTAGTTGCTCGTATCACTGCCAATTGAACCACTTATGTGCCATGAACCAATAATGTACCAATGAGTGCAAATATGCTTGATTGAAAATCCTAAATAACGCCTCGTCTCATTTGTCTACATACAAATGCAAAGCTTTTCATGTGAACATTTGCACAAAGTAGTTCGGATCGCTCGGTAGCTCTACCGAGATGCTGCTTGCCGACAAGGCGTTCGGAGTCTCTAGTGAATGGGTGCTCCATAACTCTGGTATTTGCATGTCGGACGGGTCAAATGCAGCAAATAATTCGTCCAAATTGGAGGAAAGCTCCTTGATAGGCTCCGTCTCTTCATTCTTTATTGACGCGAAGTCGGAAGTAGTAGACCACGCCGAAATGGTCTCATCTGTGTCTGAAGGTGCAGAAGATTTAGACGTGGCCTCATCCGAGTCATTTTTATCATCCTCTTCGTCCTCTTCATCCGTACTGTGCGTCTTGTGGGTCTTTGCACCGTGACGGAGACCACGCATGTGCCTCTCGTGCTTTTGGCGGTACTTTTGTGCATGTGTCTACATGATAAGGTTAGAACATTTCTCATCGGAGTTATTGACATAAAAGTTCGTACCATCGATTGTCTCGCGTTCTTCGTTCCAATGTATGCAGCAACTCGTTTCCACGGTCCAGAGGGAAACAGCTCCATGGCCTCCAGAAACTTTGCATGCTCGGATGCTGTCCACTGCTGCCCCTTGTTGAATTTGCTGTTGCCACTTGCTTTCTTCACACGCCGACGTCGGATTTTAGGAGCCGTAGCATGGGTTGGCACTGCCTCAATAATCTCACTGTATACGCGAGACGTGATTGTCATTTCCGATTTAGCAGTGTGTGTCTGCGCCCTTCGCGGCAAATAGGAGAATGAAGACAAACACACGGAGATGCCCATCTAAGCGTCAGTCACGGGTGCATCTCACTTCATTTAACTTGACTATAGATAGACCATCACTCTACGAATCCTAATGACGTCAGTACAGTAGATGGCAAGTAGCTTGGCAATCCAATTTCCAGCGTATCTGCTATCTTCTCTGCACGGAGACTACTTGATTTTATGGATGCGTTGATCCGCGAGCAGTCTTTCTGATAAAAGCAGGAAAAACTTGAGCAAAAACGGGGAATGGCTTGCTACTTGTAGCCATCGACTGTCGCCAGCAACCATGGCTTGTCTCATGTCGAAGTCAATGGCTACTGACTGTGTAGGATCGCTTACAGGTCATTCTTAATCATAGCGTCTATCCCACGACTGGAATCTCGTGAAACCCAGAATCCTGGACATCCATTCACCGAAATTTGGTCAGTTCAACTATGGCTTGATCGATGATGCTATTATGCACATCTTCCCTCCGGCTGCCCCTCGTCACCTCTAGGTCAACAACAAAAGCCAAACGCAATTGCTGTTTCTACCCGTACGGCACATGACTAGTTGTCCTATGATTGCGAGCGGCAACACAACGAGATCGGACCTAACTATCATACTTCTTCCACTCTTTTACTATCCATCCTGGCAGGGATCAGTCTCGATCCCGAGCCCGCGTCGGATGATGACTTGTTCGTGTCCAGAGTCGAGTGTTGGATGCCGACGGCGGAGGGCCAGAAAAGCTCCGGACGACGGTCGAGTGCGAGTGCGCAAGGCGTCGGCACGCGGAGGCCG
>JAADVB010000373.1:0-15184 GCA_023334545.1 Salisapilia sapeloensis
CGTCTCAGCTACCATTCCGACTCCCATCGAGCCATACACCGGACGCGAACCGTGTCTAGGTAGGAAAGAGAACGGAACATGCACGCACTGGATTCAACTAGAGTCCAGATATATTTTCGATACTTTCTGGGTGTGGCATTTTCGTTCCTTCGTTCTATCGTCAAATGGCCAGTTTCAGTCTCGCAGGAGACACTTCTGCTTAATCTTCACTCCTAAGATCGAATAAGCTTTTCAGATGCTGCTACTGTCAAATCGTAACCTCGAGTCCTGGCCGCACTTTTGGCGCTTGGTGTCTCGATATAACCACATCTTTAACTGTTCATTTGTATATCTATGTAGATAATATAAACGGACAAGCTCTTATTCCCGCCTTTTTGCCATCCATAGACCAAACAACAGTCAAAATGGAGACTCGAACGAGCCACTCATTAGATGCCGTTGGGAAGGAAGAGATCGATGCGTTGCTAGATTTTGACATTCCAGAGTCTATCGCCAAGATCTATGAGCTTCCTTCTGGCCCATTCAGCGGTCCAGTCGAACGAGATCCGTGGTTTAACCACGTCCATGACATCAGCAAGCCGACTTGGCAAATGGAAGATGAGGAAAAAGCCTTAATCAAACGCATCCGGCGGCGCCGATCTTCATCAAGTGCTTCGGCAAAGTCTCACCGAAAAAGCAGCTTGTCTAGACACTCTAATTCCTCCGCCAATACGCCAGGTGAAAGCGCGAAAGCCAAACGTGTCTCCTTCCCGACCCAAAAGACCATCTCCCACGCCATTGCCGATACAAAGTATGTATTCAATGGTCTATGTCAACTATTGCATGGAAATTTACTGTTTGAATGGTAGATCTCGTCGTGTGCGTCGTCAAGTGAACAAGGAAGAGGAAAAGGAAGCTGTATCGGAAACTCGAGAATCGAGTACAAGTCGTCCGATGAAAAGGACACGAGGTGGTTTGACTGCTCCTACATTCTCTTTCCGGCAAAAACAATTGTCCTTATCTCAATCGTCCAAACCGGAGTGGAATGCATCTACACATCGTCAACCATTAAAAGAGATCAAGTCTTCAGCTTTAAACAAGTCGACGGAAAAGAAAACCAAAGTTTTGTCACAGTCCCATAAGAAGCGGCCATTTCAACCGATGAAGAACAGCATTTTTGACGAAAGTGCCATTGGTGCAAAGAAGCAAAAAGTTAAACACAAAAGTGTGCATGAGAAAATGTCAATGACCGTTCGAAGTACCAAGACGACTGCTACCAAGAAAAAGGACGCAAAGCCAAGTCTGGAGCAGAAAGTCATGGAGCACAACAAAAAGTGCAAGTCTGTTGCCAAGTACGAACCTCCACATCACTCCGTTCGGGACGTCAAACAGGTATGTCGCATACTTTTTTATCCTCTAAAACAAGTAACTAATTCAAGTGGGCTAGTGGGAACGAGAGACTAATCAGTCGTATTATAAATTGTCCGTGGCAGAACGAACTCAGGCGAATGAAGAAATATCGAGGTGGAAACGGAATCGTCAAACCGCCTCCACCAGATAGTCTTCTAGTGTCGCCAATAGCAAATAGTCCAGTCCCGCTTTAACCTTATAAAACCTACTTTTATTTTCATCTACGTATCGAGCATACATAGCATCGCACAGCCGCGACGGATCCAGTGATCTGGGTCCTTCTCCGTCGGCACGTCCAGGACGACGACAAAGTTGGTCGAATGGCCAGTTGTCGACAGCGTACCGGCACGAGTAGATGTCTTATAAAGAGGACATTCGTACACGTCCTTTGGATTGTATTCCGCACGTTGCATCGGTTTCAGCCAAATGACTGGCATGCGATCAAAAAGTTCATTTGGGATCGATTCAGCCATCATCAGCGCGTCTCGATCGAATCGAGCACCTTCCATGAACAGTCCGTATATGTATACACCGAACGGTGGTGGCGTGCTGTACCCTTCCTTGTCCTTCGCAAGCACTTCGGATGCAACAACAAGCGTATCGATAGCATGAGCCTTTTCACGTGCAAATGACTGCTTCACGGCTGTCATGAAGCCTTGTGGAAAGAAGAAACCAGAGAGCCAGAAGGCGATGGGAGGTCCGTTCGTCAACCAATCTTGGATGAAAGCGATACGAGCAAAGAAATCGTCGATCCAGGACGCAAGTGGCTTCAGACACGGGTATCCAGCATTCTCCCATTCCTGTGGAATCTTTTGGATTAAGAAACCATTATACATCTTCTCCAGTGGTCCAGACATGACAACAAGACCTTTAATTGCTCTTTTCAAGTTCTCTAGCGTTGCTTTCATGACTTGGATTAATGCGTTAAAACGGATCATCTCTTGAGAGAGGAAGACACCGAGGGAATTGCGACTTCCACCAGGTCCAGTCGCAAATGTAGATTCATGCGCTTGGTTTTCAGAAAAGAGACCTGGCATACGGTTTTGGATGGCAACGACCATATCCATCACGACTTCATCCGTCGACTTTTCGCTGTCACCACCCTCCGAGCCACCACCACTACTGCCCGACATCTTGAGTATCGTATGCAGCATCGACCCAGTCTCTTTCTGCTGGAACGTAATGTCTGCATTGGCATGTAAACCGAAGATCTCTGGTGTATCGACTGCTGGAAGGTTGTTCACATACTCTCGTACACCGTCTAATGTACTGCTTTTCGGAGCATAATAAGTACCGCTAGGTGTGAATCGATAATCATCGTCCATAATATTTGGGCAGAAAAGCTTGCGCATGATACTCGAGTTGGTCCGTTTGTCCCATCGATCGGTAATCCGGCCGCCGTACGATATATCAGCGACCATCACGTTCAATGTCACATACGGCACTTGCTCCTGCTCTTCGAGATACAGTCGCACCTGTTGCATGCCAGTCTTCAAGTCACTGTTCATCCATTCGTACGGGATATTCCATCCTACAGCACCAAACTTTCGACGTTCTAGACATACAGCATTATAAAAAGCCAACGCGAACAAGAGTTTTTTGAATTGTCGAGGCTTGGAGATACAGGCTTCAAAGTCGCTGTCTTTCATATCCAAAAACGTTCGTTTGAGGTTCGCACGAATACCTTTCGGTGGTTCATTCGTAATTTTAATGCCGTTTTGGAGTATCGGGACAGGGAACCGAGGGCTTGGCATACTTGTGAGCCAAAGTCGGAACTCTGGATGCAACTCTTCACTTCCAAAGCCTTCTAGAAGTTGTTCCAGTCGACCAAGCCACGAAACAGCCAAGTGACAGTTCTGGAGACATACCCAATCGCCACTTTGTTTGGCTTGAGCCATCAAAGCTTCAGCGATCGGGCCTTGACCTTGTCCGAGGGAGATGATTTTGAGTCCAGGGCCGTCCTTACCCTCTATCTTGGCTAGTTCTAGTAAATAGTCGTTGATGTCAGCACCAGGAGATAGCACAAAGATGAGTGGTGTCTCTGGATTGGAATCCTTGTAGCAGCCAGCGAGGTCGAACGGTGGAGACTCTGTGAAGAACGATCCGACTTCACGACCGACAAATTCACGTGTGCCAAAAAGCAGCATTTCTTCTCGGAAGACGCGTAGGACGAGCAGACGTTGGAAGTTTGTGAGCTTCGTATCCCAAGGATCGGGCAGTTTCTCTGCATGTGGAAGCTCCGACTCCATCATGACCTTCCTCCAAGCTTCTTGATGCTTCACAACTGCTGCAGGGAGCTCATCAAACACAGTCGAGATATCAGGAAGACCTGTGAGTCCCTTCCACACTCGATCCGCAACCCACGTAGGTCTTGGCAATCCGGAGGCATCAGCTGCGGCAGCTTGTACGTCTGAAGTACGCTTATCACCAACAAGATAATAGTTCCATTCGCTACTAGAAATAGCACCAGCCTGTCTTAAGATGCTGCTAGCGATTATGAATGCATACACGAGTTTATCTTTTTCAAACAACCCTCGACAGACATTCACAAACATGGATTTTGTAATATCTTCCATCAAGATGTCCAATCTTTCAGACAAAACATCGGACTGAGTGGATGATTCAAGTCGCATTACAAACAACTTCTGGTAGAATTGAAGTGAGTACTGGTACATTGGATCAACCATCGCCAAACTCGCGATAGCAAAGTAGATGATGGAGCCTCGGACGGCAACGCAACGGTAGCCTTCGCGTGTTTGATCGATTTCCAAAGACGTTGTCTCCGCTTCGGCCATGCGTACCTTGATCGCTGATGAAGTGACTTTACTATGCGCAAGAGTTTCGATCAGCTCTTCATCATCCAAAATGTTGCCTTGGGAGTTTTCTAGCATGTAAAGGATCTTATCTTCCAATTCCTTTAGCTGCTTCTTATCAGCGGCAATATTGATCGTTAACTCGTTCTTCTTTTGCTCCAAATCCGGACGTTCATTGCGTACAACGTCGACGAGAAGCTGATCTTCAAGACCTGTGAGCGTAACGGTGAAATTAATAATGGTAACTTTAATGCAAATCTCTGGCATGTAGTGTGGATTCGCTAGTTTCGTCGTGATGTAAAAGCGGAAGTTGTCGCTGTACGGGACGTCACTATCACCAAGACGTAGCAACATCTGCCCTCCACGCTTGAACACTTGCTTCAAAAGCACAGGCTCGAGAGATGGATCTAGTTCCTCTTCTACATTCTCTAGTAACACAGGAGCACCGTACCTTACAGCATTCTCGAGTGTCCGAAGAAAGTCTTTTTGGGTGAGTTTGATCATCTGAAGTGAGTTATCGCTCTTGTACATGTTCTTAATCCACTTATTCGCTTGTCCTTGTGGATCGATCATCAATGGCCAACGACGACCCATTGTTGTAAAGAGACCGTTTTCAATTGAAAACGTATCTGCTGGAAGTCCCATTAGTGTCCACTCTCTAACGACAACTGGGTCGGCTAGTACCCGTTGGAAAGAGAAGCTACCATCGACAGGTAACTGACTGTTATGACAGTAGGAAACCCACTTTTCTTGTAGCTTATGACGATACTCTGCGGTGAACGGTCCCAAGTACGCAATGCACCCAGCCGATAGGATCATGTTGCCCACTAAGTTGACCATATCAATCGCTAAAGCTTCCGCACATTCTTTCCATCTACCCTGTTCTTCTCCGAGAGAATCAATAAGCGTCTCCGCCCGTACTAATTGTGCCTGTGTCTTTAAAGCTTGGTTTTCCAAGTCCACTTTCTTCTGCTGCGCTTCTTCCAGCGTGCGTTTAAGCTGTGCTACTTTATCCAAGATTTCTTTTAAACCTGCTTGCTTGACAGCCAAGTCTGCTTGTTCTTTTTCAAGCCGCTCTTCAGCTGTACGTAGGTTCTCTTTCTTCGGCGCAATGTTCTTCGCAACGGTATCATACGTATACATTGCTCTTGCCCACATACATAGTGACATGGCTGCTGTGGAAATACTGCTTAGTGTTTCAGGTGTAAATTCTTCATCTGCCATGAATTTGGCCAACTGTTTGATCGTTTTCGGAGGAATATTATCCTTGTCATAGTCTTTTAACTTATCTAGAAACTTCATGTCATTCAGCAGTTTCTTTGCTTCATTCCATTCTTGCTTTACGCCAAAGAGTAGACACACGGCGTTCATCGTGACACCGACCATACGCGGTGGGTTTGTGAACGACTTTAAGACAGTGATATCATCCTTCTTTAGCTGAGATAAAGCTTTAATGGATGCATAGTACGCAGGCATGGCCTCATCTAAATCCTTTTGACAGTCGTCTTTAATCGCTTTCACTTCTGCTGCAATCTTACTCGCAGCTTCTACATCCGCTTGGACAAATTGCTGCTGTTTATCTGCTTCTTTCTGATCAATTTCCACTTGTACAAGCAACGCTGACGTCTCTTCCTGAGCTTTAACTAGCGTAGGCTGCATCTCTGTGAGTTGAATCTTTAGATTTCCTACAATATCCTCTGTCTCGGCAAGTTTCTTTAATCCACCACGATATCTCGCTTCTTTGCTACGTACAAGTTGTCGATGCGTTCGAAGCATATCGACATACAGCTTAATCAGCTCTAAGTAACTTGTTGGCGTAGTGTAATTGCGTCGATGCAGCTCCTTATAAAAGCTTTCCGTTGCGTCTTCCACGCTACGGTGAATAGTCACTGCCATTTTACACAGGGTTCCTACATGCGCTTCAATCCCAAGTTCCTCTGCGCTCGCAGCAAAGAACCTTTCCGCAACAGAGTTTAGAGCATCTTCAGGCCATGCATTGAACCAGTCGATCGTACAGCAGTTGACGAGAGATGGGAACATTCGACATCGGTTTCGGAATCCATCTCCGATCGGAGACATAGCTAACACGACATGAAGATTCTCTCGAACGAGCGTAATATAATGCTGGAGAATATCTTCTCGAGTCACTTTGCCCACTTTCTCAGCAATCGGTCGAACCATACTGACAATCTTCTCCAATTCGTCTGAAGCATACAAGTTGGGGACGTCACCAGTGTTCAAGATATTGTTAATGTCTTCCAAGAAAGACTCTTGGACGATCTGGGCATCAGAAAAGAGAAACACAACAGGCTTGTTCTCTGCTCCTGCTGTCATAAGTACCTTTTTCAAGTCTTCATGAAACTCATTCGAGCCATAACCACGTGTGATTTCAATCGAAAAGCATTTAAAGTCAGCCATGAACGCTGCGAGGCGTGTGAGACTCTGTCGACCAGACCCACCAACGCCAACCAAGAGAGCATTTCCTCGTGGTTGACGAAGTACACGGCATATGCGAGAAATATGATGGATGGCGTCGTTGAAAAAGACTAAATGCATCTGACTAGGAAACGTGATGTTGTACTCTTCCAAGTACTCTGCCAGCAAAGCACTCATTTGCCCAATGTCATCCACCGCTTTGTACGACTTGTTCTCTCGTGTCAAGTAATCACCATACAATACGTTCTCAAACTTTTCCACTGGCCAGTTCGTATGTACGTACGTTTCCATTAGCTCTGCACATGCTTGATTAAACCATTGTCTGTCCTCTGCGTTCGTTAATCGATCTCGAAATACGCGGGCTTCTTCGTGAAGCCAAAGCTTAAGCAACGTTTCTTCGTTCGGGACATTCTCCTTACTTACCATGAGTACACCTTGGAACACTTTGCTCAAGTCTCGCAGATTAAAAGTGTAATGGGACTTTGAAGGCGTCGGTAGCATCTCTTCTTCTACACGTTGGTATAGCGCAACGGATGCATCGACGATTGGTCCGGCCATCTGAGCCAGCATTGGCGCTTCGGCATTTAAGAAGCCACCTAGAATGGATGCAAAGATTGTTTTCATCACGTCTGGAGACAGATTCGGTAGCCAGACCATGTGGAAGTGACGGAGAAGACGAGGTGTAACTTCGCTGCGTCCACCGCCAGGAGGTGCGCAAGCCGCTGCAAAGATGACGTCGCTTACGTTTTTAAAAAACATCTTACTAGTATCATAGAAACCTCCTTGATCAATCACTTGTCTTAGTAGCTCATTTGGAGGCTGTGCACCATACTCTTCCAATGCTGGCATATTCAAGTCGTCCACAAAGAAAAGCATGGTCTTACCGACTGGAGGACCCAGCAGATTCTTCCGCTTCTTTTCCAATCGAATCTCAAACTGCTCATTCAAATTCCGTGGCTTGGTCTGAGCAGAGTATCCCATCGTATTCGTAATTGACGTCTCCTCCTTCAACATATCGTCAAGAAAGGATTGAATGATGACAGATTTGCCAACACCAGTCTCGCCACTGTATAGCACATGATGTTTGGTTAGAAGCAGTTTCTCCAACAAGTGTCGGAAGCGAGTGGTATTTTTCGTTGGAACGATCATGTTGAAATACGAAGTGCCAGGGACATAGTTAAAGTTCGGCGTCTTGTGAGTCCATGATACCCATTGATTCGTCAATTCATCCACAACGACGTCATACACGTCGGTTACAGGTTGTAAACTATTGCTTCCGTCTCCAACAATCAGCTCTTCAAAGTTGGTTAAACAGAACTGATTAAACTTCGGACGAGATGCGTCGTCAATATTCGCACCGACAGACCACGTCATGGAGAAGACAAAGTACATTTTAAGCAGCGCTGCCAGGTCGACGACAGTCCCAGATCCGGATCGAGTCGGATTGCCACCTTCTGCTGTTTCAGCGGCACTTTTTAAGCATGAAGCTAGGAGATTAAGACAGCTCTGCATCAAATTCGCATTATTACTCGGGATCTTCTCCCTGCAATTGTCACGTACAAACTGAATGGCAATGGGAACGTGGCGTTCAATGAGCCCCAGCAGCATATCACCAAGTTCCACAGCGTTTAAAATTGAATCCAAGACTAAACTTCGCCATGAACGAGCCAACGACGTTAGACCAATGTGTACTTGCTCCATGTAGACCATGCCACATCGACTGACCGTTGCAGGTGATGCGACGCGCAAGTCTTGTACTTCAAACATCATGTGAAGCGTTGATGGGAGTTTAATCCGCTCACTATTTGACAGGCATAACGTCTTGTTATCATCGAGGACGGTGTTCATGTTCTCAATCCACACCGCGTCCACGGGTCCATCGAATACAACCCACTGCCGAGCATCGTTCTCAGCTGCAGACTGTACGCATTGACGCACGAGCTTTGGGACTAAACCATCCGTCCATTCGTTCGTCAACAAATTGAATTCACCGTACAACTGCCCAGCAGAGATCGACTTTGGATTCAACGTCATGCGCGTAACTTCCTTGTAGAACCCATCGCGATCGACGACGCCATCATGGAAGAGCTGTGTCAACGCTCTTGCCAACACGTCAGAGTTCGTCGTCTTTCCACTTCCGGCTTCACCCACGAGCATCATACCGTGACGGACAAGCTGTGTCTCATGGACTTGGATGGCCTTCGCGATAAAAGAAGGGACTAGCTGCAGTTGTAGCAGGTTCATTTGATTCTCAATAGCCTGTTGGAGCACACCATAGTCCACAAACGGCACCACCACACCTGGAAATAAGTCTGCAATGATACCACGAAACAACGGTAGATCTTGTTCGAGAAACTTGGGTACGTTAGAGTCTCGCATTGCTCGAATCAGTAGCAAGTCCTCGTGCATCTCTGGTTCCTTTCGTTTCAGCTGTCCAGCAGCTACAAGTACCGACTTGACGGCGCGCATACCAAAGTCATAATGATCCTGCTTGGACAGTTGTTCACTCGATAGTGAGTATAGCTGTGTCATCTTATGCGACAGTGGTAATGCATTGGCAAACCCTTCGGAGAAGAGGACGATCTCAGCGATAAGACGGTAGTCAGGTACCATCATCGCGACAGGGCGGAAGAGCGCTTTCAGATTATCTGGAAGCTCGGTACGACCAGCGTAGCCTGGGTTCATGGTAATAAACACGCCAAAGCCCTTGTTCAACGGGATCATTGTGCCTTCAAAGTCAAACGTACTCACGTCGGCTATGATGGCTTGCTGGATGCACAACACTTGCTGCGCTATGACCGAAAGTACTTCAATGTCGATGCGATTAAACTCATCAAAACACGCCCAAGCACCAGCTTGAGCCAGACCGGAGAAGAATCGCCCCATGATCTTATAATCCAGTCCGTCGGAGCAATTGAACACGACACATTGAACCGCCAAAGCTTTGGCAAGGTCCTTGGTAGTCTCCGTCTTGCCTGTGCCTGCTGGACCTGCAGGCGCTCCACCGAGACGAAGATGGAGTGCTCCAGTTAGTGTCATGTAACAAATGTCTGTCAAAGGAGTAATGACCAGACGAGGCGAGTTGCCTAGGTACTCGTAGCCGTAGATAAACCGCGTGTTTGTTTGTCTAGCGACAAAGTTTTGAACATCATCTTCCCAATAGTAGCGCAACTGACGCGTCCACTCAAAATCGCTAAGTGATGACACACCAGTTTCATCCAGAGTACGCACAACGTCTCGAGCATGGACGTCGATGGTGATAATAGCACCCATGAGAATGCGCTGGAGCTTAGTCAACGGACCACGCACGAGCTGAACCATACCATCGATCTGCTTTAAGCTAAACTGCAGGAAGCCATCAATAGCACGAGGATCGTTGCCATTCTCTACTTGCATGATGGCTTGTGTCACATTTCTCGTCCAGAACACTTGGTCGACGAGGATCACATCCTGCGCTGCAAAGCCAAAGAGCCAATCCTTTCGGTCGAGTGCGTCTTCAATCGGATACTCCTTCAACGCCCGAACAGCGTCTTCGTACAGCCCAGCACGCATTGCCTTTTCCACATCCACCAACCACATTTCCACCGGCCCTTGCGCCGTCACATGATTGGGAAACGCCACCACTTCTCCTTCCCCACTGACCATCGCATCCACCATTGGAGCACCTGACCCACTAGCATCCGTCTCCATGAAGCGAATGCTCTTGATCGCATCAAAGCATTTCATTAAATGTGGTTGGACAGCACGCGGATCTCTTGTCTGCGAAAGGATTTCCAAAAGCTCATCGTTGGATAAAAAGTAGAAACGTGGAAAGCCCATACGCTTCGTTTCTAAGTAGTCTTCCAAGGACTTTTGTATCTCTTCCAACACTTCATTCGATAGTTTGAACTGATCCAAGAGTTCAGGCCCAGCACTGACAGAACGAATGACGCTAGGCTCTGTACTTGTACGCATCATGACTGCTTTCCAGTTCTTATCGACCATGGCAAACTTTTGTGCTTCCACTGGGAGTTGCTTTTGAATATCTTCAGCACAAAAGATCGTTTCCAAGTACATCCAACCGCGTTGACAGGCAATCCATTCATCCAGTGTTTCTGACAGCAGCGCTAATTTCTTACTCCAAAGCTCCACTTCGTCCTTCACGCCCATGATGAAGCGGGACCCCATCATGGTTTGTAGTGTCACTTGGTTGTCTTCGAGTAACGTCAAAATGTCTTCTAGACTGCCAAGAATGAACACGTCGCTCTGGTCGCGATGGTTTAAGCAAGTGAACTCCATCTCATCCCACCCCTGTCGAATCTTCAGCAACGATGCCTCGATCTGTGCTTCTCCTGACGCCGCAGCAGACACTTCTGATACGAGGTCTTTCATATCCAAGACTTCATACGCAATGAGATTTTCAAGCGTAAAGTGGATGCCTGGGTACCATGGTTGGCGTAGTGCTTTGAAGATCTTTTCCCAGTGTCGATCTTTCATTGCAGGGTTTCCTAATTCCAAGAACACTGGCGTCTTCAATTTAAAGTCTGCCGTCCGGTCCTTCAGTATGGCTGTGACATCATTGCTAAGTTTCTTATGCATAGAGTACGCGTCTTTAAACGCGACAGCTACTTCCTTGGCTAGTTCCTCGACATTGACTTCAATAAAGGAACTTGTCATCGAGCCACTGTACAAGTCATTCCAATTATCTACATTCGTCCAAAGCGTTTCCACTGTTGTATAGTAATCTTGAGCAGATTGAAGGTTTTCATATTTGAATGGTGCAATGTTGAATAGACCCTGATACTCTGTGTACTGCTTGGAGAGTTCATCCAGCTGTACCAGGCGCTGCTTCACATTATCCAACTCGAGCTTAACAGGGGTCGAGTCTTCGAACTTGTCTCCGTCGATAAAGATACCTGTTTGGAGCTGAGAATGGAGCTGCAAAGCTTGCTCATCCAGCCGCTGGATGTTTGCATCCAACTGCTGTGTCATATCATCCATCCGGCTCTGGATAAACGTATCGACAGCATCCACTTCTTCCTTATACCTATCCTGTACACTTCTCAAGTCGTCTAGCTGGACCATATCCTCGGATGGGATTCGAACACCGTAGCTACCCAGTAGTCGGTACAATTCATCCACAACATTTGTGTTTTTCGTTAAGGACTTTTGCTTTCCTTTCAATGTTTGCACACGTTCGACATGACTAGCAAACTCCTTAAGATGCTGAGGACGCTGCAACAAGGTCTGAATGCGTTGCTTGTACTCTCCAAGCTGACCTTTGCATTTGGATCGAGCAAGATCTTTAATTAATGCTTTCATCGAATCTAACTTGGCTGTCGTCATAGGTATCAACGCTTGCTTGAGCTTTCGACTTTCAACGTGCAAGATTCCGATCGTCTGACCAGCTCGCATCTTCTCCAACTCTTTCTCCCACGTACTGATCTGTGCCATATCTGCTTTTAACGAGATTACAGTGTGTGTCCGCTGCGAGTATTCGTCCAAATTCCAGCTTTTGTCGTACTCGAATATCGGACGCACCGTATCGAAGACTTTAACATACTCCTCTGCCTCCATGTAGTCCGCAGCAACTTTGATAATTAACTCTTTGCGTATTTGATGGAAAGCAGGACTGGATATGATAGTCGATCCGACATGCGGTGGGTCCACAACACAGTTCGCAATGTACTGAGCTAATGGACGCAAGTACAAGACGCGAGACACGACGTTGACTGTCGTCACCATATCGTCCGTCATGGTCATGAGTAGATGCTGGATTTGATCGGACGTCGGAGAAAATGTTGTGCCTTCATCACTAAAGAAGATGGTCGTTTCGAACAGTCCAGTCTTCCGTGGAGACTTGTTCAGTTCAATGAGAAAGTTACGACAGCTTTGAACTGTCAGAGCAACTAAGCTTTCCGCCGTGATGTAGTCTAGCAATCGAATGAATTGAGAGATCATCGACGCTTCTTCCGCCGCTCGTTTAACCAGGTTCTTTCGATGCTGTTGCTCCGACTTGATTGCCACGATTGACTTCGTCTTATCATTCCGAACAAACCCTTTACTCTCAGCAATCATCTCGAGGTTCAAATCCGGTTGCTTGGATAGATTCTGAACATCCACACAAACCTTTTGAACGATTGCTTGCAGCTTTTCAATACATGATTCAAACTGTTTCGCAGCATCCGCTCGACGTGCAGCCTGGAACTCTACAAAAGCCGAACTTTCGTATGTCTTTTGAGCTCTCAAATCTAGCAATATGACGTTGCTCAACTCGGCACTTGTGACCTTCTTTGCCTGTAGCAATGGTCCACTAAAGCTCTGCCTCGCGAGAAACAGTCGTGACTGGAGCTTGGCACGTTGTCGAGTAAACAACTTGTAGCGTACACCTGCTCGCCAACGCGTAAGGCTCTTCAGGACAAGATAGTGCTTAAAGAAACGTAGTGACGTAAGGAGATTAAACAGTGTTGACTGACGCATCCACTCTGCCAAAGCAATGAACTCGGATGGCTGACCTGGCTGCACATGCACTAGGCCACTCGCTGACATAGTGAAGTGCTCTTTATTCACATCGTCAGGTGAAACGACCGTGAGGTCATACGGACGGAAACGTGTGCCAGTATCAGCTGCATTTAAATGCACGAATTTAATTTCCGAATCGGAACCGTTTCGAGCAAAGAAAGCAATCGCGTCTTCTCCTGTTTGAAGAAAATCGGTCGCTGAATCCGTAGCCGCGATATTTTTTTCACTAGAAGACTCGAGTAAGGCACTGTTACGAGACGAGAGTCGCCGGTTGGTCGTTTCACTAGCCGCAGAAGTGTTTACGCCCAATATCTCTCGCACGAACTTTCGTGGTGATTTGTTCTTCACAAACGACGCGTCACCAATCTCGTGCACTCCGCTAGTGTCTGACTGATGGATACTAACATCGGAACTTGGTCGAGCCCCTTTAGTCGACTGGGATTGGCGAGATATACTTCGCCTCGTTTGATGCTTCTTCTCTGGACTATGGGCACTTCCTGGAAACACTGGTATCTTCTTTGGTGGGCGATATGTTGTGTCTGTCGTGAACGTGTATAATCTAGCACCTTCCTCATCATTAGCTCGATTCGCCGCCATCGCAAGTGGCGAGACTGCTGCCATGGGTCTGTTTGTGGGCAAGGTACGCCCAAAGCCCGTACCACCATTAAATTCATAGGTTTCATCTAGCTCCAGATCATACACGCCTGGCTTTGCAGTAGGGGGCTGCTTCCTTTCGCCACTCATGGATACCACACGATGACAAATGCTCCCGAGTAGTCTCTAGAACAGAAACTCTGGAGTATACCTTGATATATAAATAAATAATGAAACGGACCATCGAAAGAAAAGTATCTTTCTACTCCAAGACACTTCTTCCACCTTTTTTCGATGAATACGAAGTAGAGAGTCCGTTGGTGTGGTCTATACGCATGCCATACCTTTCGCAAATTTACGACTGGATTTAAAGTAGAGCTTGGGCTATAGAATGAAGCAATTTAGTATTCGGCTTAGCCTAAATCGATACAAAAATCGTCGTCCGGGTGTGATATGTCATGTGCACAATCTGAAGACTAGGATGTTGTGTTGTCTGCGACTGCTGCTAACTGTTTCTCTCGTTTCTCCCGATTCATTCGTGCTACAAAGGAGTATTTTTTCCATCTAGGCACCATACGAGCATCTCGTGCTCTAGCGATCGTTCTCTCTCTAGCCTGTGCCTGCAAGACCCGACCCCAGTCCGGTGATTTTTCATCCTACCATTAATACGGAGTAATGTGACCACACGTCGTGCGTACGAATTGGAATGTATGGGAAACGTACTGTGCCAAAGAGCTTTTCATATTCATCCAGTCCAAAGTACAACATACGTTTGGCCATCTCTCTGTTTAAATGCATAATTAGATATTTCTTTATAATAGTGGCGGTCAAATATATGTTCACCCGACTGAGTTTTCCCTTGTATCTCCTTCATTGAACTGTATCGCGTTCTGAAACATGAGCTGCATGTCGTATATATACTCTTTCGGAGACAAGTATGTTCTCGTGCACAACTTATTTCGCATCGTGTGTAAATCCATCGGGTCTGTGATGATCTCAAAGTAGTTTGGGACGCCTAAAGCTACGGGATCAACCGGTTCTTGGAACGGAGCAGCGAGTTCATGGCTTTCGAGCGCCGTCTGTAGCATCTCGCATCGTCGACACAGCTCGTCCTCCATTTGCAAACTTATCGATGACAACTATCAGTTCGACTTGTAAAATGTATGCTACAGTAGGGTATTTTATAATTAACCTTCTATCCTTACAATCTTCTAGGAACGCATTATCTATCCATTTCGACCCGCCACAAAGCATTTCATCAGCAAGAGGCATCCTACTCTACCGGCTCTCGACTACTACAAAGAGCCAGATCTTCGTCCGAACGGCCGGAAGAGTCGATGGGAGGCGCGAGACAGTAGTGGCGGTAGGTACCGGCGGAGTCGGTTGGATTGAGAAGAGAAGGAACGAGGTTTGCATTTTCTTTATTCATAAGTTTAGACGTAGCGGTTGGC
>JAADVB010000374.1:0-15163 GCA_023334545.1 Salisapilia sapeloensis
CATCCTGTGACACATGTCGTCGCACGACTTTCTGACTTCTCCTGATAACGGCTTCAACATATTAGCCTCTGGCAATCGGAATGATGACGCGTGCATCATCACTTCCGCCTCACTTCGTATGTATATGTACGAAATCATCGGGAACAATTGTCATTGTGTCCCATGTAATGATTAGCCCATTACAATAAACGTAGACTTCGTTTTGAAAGCCCTTCTTGTTGTCCGTTAAGTTATATCTGTCAACTCGAACAGAGTACTGTTGACCGGCATAACGCAGTTCTCAAAATCAACAATGTATCACGGGGCTGTCATCATCGTTTATGTCAAATCTTCTGTTTTTCTTCAAAACACCATATGGGGATCTCCTCATCCATCACATACAAAACGCAGATCAATTGATAGAGCGTAGTTGACTATACCAAACCACCGCCGACTGTGACAAAATTAAGACCATGTCTTAAATCCTCTGCGCACAATAGTAGCATCACACCTCGAGTAAAAACGCCGTTGTAAATGAAATGGAGAAAAATCATTAGGTTCATTGTTGAGCACGACGTTGATGCGATCTACAATGCTGACCAGACTGCTGTATTTTTGAATGCATGCCCACTAACACCTTCGCTCCTCTTGGCAACAAATTTTCATGAGTACATAATGCTGATGGAACAAAGAGGACTTCACAAGTGTCCTTCATACTGTACCACATGGACGCAAGTTACTTTCGTTTGTCGTGGTCACGATTACACCTTCAACAAACCCTAAGCAATAGATCAAGAATCAGGCCAAACACCGCAAATTTGGTAAAAAAGTGAAAACCATGAAGGAAACCCACGATGATAACGATGTTAAAGATTACGCAAACGTAAAAGAGTGCTCGACAAGTGCTATTAAATACAATTCTCGCAGACATCACTTTTGTAACGGGAAGTTACATGGATGTAGCCCAAGCTGGGGTAGCATTCCGGATCTTGAAGTGGAGCCTTGTATTGGAGCATGTGATGCAAATACAAAGGTACAAGGAACAGGAATGGTCGTTAGACCTTTCCATACTAAGAGTAAGATTAAGGAGATTGTATTAGGATTTAGTAGGTATATAGAAACGCTAAGTCTAGTATTCGGATTAAACCTCAATACAATCAGTTCTCATTTTGCTTTCCAAAGCACAAGTGTCTTACACTTCTTCCGTACTTTTAGTACAAGAGTTTCATACTCCGCGTTTAACGCTTCCCTTACATTTAAAGGGCTATTGTTGTGACTTCCGTCACAAAAAGAACGTTTGACTTTCATCATATCTTTTTTGAAGTTTTCCTTTAGTATCTGAAATTGCGGATTAAGTAATAGCTGCATCTCAAATATGGAGTCTGCTGAATGCAGCTCCATGTAGTCTACATACCGCTTCAAAGAGCGTTCATTTAATGTCTCGGGAATGAATCCCGTGAGCTTTCTTACAACAGCGCTTGGGGAAGCTTGATTGAAAATAGAAGTGAGGTTTATTCGGTGCTTTAGATCTTCCCTACTTACACATCCTTTCTGAATACAAGTACTACGTATATCTTGTATCAGACAACTGGTAGGTCATTTAAACATGTACCAATGCGTACCAAATCCAAACAAAGTAGCAAAAGAAAAGAAAGCGACCTAGCCTAAAATAACAGGTATCTACCCACTACATTGACGAAGCGTTTGCTGAGTCTGTTCAAAGCGACGTAAAAGGGACTACAGGCAACATTCAAGCGGGATGTGTGCATCCTTCGGAAAGGAAAACATGAACTTCGTGCATACAATCACTCGTCAAAAGTATACGTCACCAATGCTGTGAGTCGAGAGTGCACATTAAACCAAAGAATGATAGGCCAAGTAATGAGCTTATCAGCTCACGACAATGCCGTGGTGGATCAAGTGTGGCACCAGCGTCTCGGAAATCTCAATGATGCATCGACGGCAAAGCTTTTGAAGGAGTATGGCATCCACTACAAGCAAAGTGCGCCATGTCAGTGCATGCCGTGCGTGAAAGCGGAATTAAGTCGTAAGCCGTTCTATGAAAAGAAACGTGTTGTCGGAAAAGATTAAGCATTCATATCAGTGGACTATGTGGGGCCATTCAATCAGAAGTCATTTGATGAACACACGCGATTGATGGTATTGATAGCTGAGCCATTTCACATTGCAGCGGCATATTCACTCAAAGGACAAACAGGAACAGAGCAATTGGAAGGTCTCGCCTATCTCATCAAATACGTTGAAGCACAAGCCGAGCCACAAGTCAAGGTGAAATTTCTGAAGACGGACAATGCGCCAGAGTAAGTGGGAGGTGTAATTGCGGAATACTGCCACCAAAATCATATAACAAAGCACTTCAGTGAACCTTACACACCACAACAAAATGGTCTCATCGAGCGAGAGAATCGAGTCATTTTGGAAATGGGAAGGTCAATAATGGAGCATGCAAAACTACCAACAAAGTTCTGGGCCGACGCAATGTCCACGGCTGGGTACATTTGTAATCGATGTCCAACCAAAACTCTGGGCAACAAAATGCCTATGCATGCTCTCAAAGGAGATCGCCCTACAATATCGAACTTGCGCGTGTTCGGATGCGATGCGCAAATATGGGTACCGGATGTGAAGCGGTCAAATCTAGTAGCAAAGACACAAGATGCAATATATGTCGGATACGCACAAGAAGGTGGATACCTCTTTCGCACGCCAGCAGACAATTTCAAGAAGCTTTCAACAGCCCGATATGCAGTCCTCCTTGAAGACAAGTTCATGTATGGCCAAGAAAACGTGCCTCGAATGAATCAATCAACAGGCTCGCTCGACTTCATGGACCATACAATATCTGAAAACAGTGGAAGGTCCTCAGACAGTGGGAGTCCTCTAGACAATGGAAATTCATCAGACACCAATGGTAGACTAAGTAGCCATGATCCTGGAAGTCGAGCACGCAATACAAACACACCACAAAGAAGCACGCAGGACGCTATTACAGACACATCACCCGGGGTTCAAGGGCGTAGTGTGGCTACCATGTCGGCACCAATGATGCAAGATGCCAGAAATATTACACCGACGCCACCACAAAGACGTAGTACAGGAATTATGGCAGCACCGAGAGATCAGGAGGCCACTTCGGATACATCGTCGCTAATAAGAAGACGTCATGCTGCCATCATGTCATCTACAAACACACGAAACGCCACAACGGGTACAGACAGATCGCTAGTGAATCCGCAAACGACGAACGAAGGCTCTCAAGCCTCCCTACCACCGTCATCTCTGAGAAGGAACCTGATGAGTGGCATGAGTTGGCGCACACATCGATACGAACAACAGATACAAGACCTGACACAGGGGCTGCAGGACCTTCAAAGACGATACAATGAACAACAGGAACAACAAAGTAATCGACTGAATGAGATATTAAATCAAGTGGAAGGCATTCGCCTGGATAATACTGTAGACACAAATATGAACCAGCGAACACAAGAAGATCAGTTAGTTCTGAACACCCAGCAGTCGCAAGTAGCTCAGCTGAACCATCAAATGTATGAAGATGAGGATGATTACTACTACGGTTATCCCATGGTGGAAGAAACTGACAATGACCACCATGGAAGCAGCAATAACATTGAAGATGACAGTGATTTTGAGATGGATAACTCTCAACGTCAACTTTCCTACGTTCAATCAGGACTACTGACGTTTCCTCCACTACCAGCAAACTCATCTGATGAGCTAGAGGATAATCGCATGAGCAACGAAGAGTCCGAAAGTAAAAAATCGCATGACAGTGAGGATAGTCCAGTACAGCTCAGACGATTTACCAGAGTCAGACGACTAAGTTGGAGACAAATTTTACACAACGAATGTTACAATGTACTGCAGGCTGAGGTTGACACGAGGAGCTTTGAGGCATCGAACCCAAAAATGCAGATGAAGCGATGGCGTGAAGTGACGCAAGCGAATGGCAAGGTGCAATGCAAGGTGTAATGCAAGATGAATTAAATTGCCTCAGCCTGAATAGAACGTATGAACTGGCTGAATTGCCGCTTGGACGGGATGCCATTGCAACGAAATGGGTGTTTAAGCGCAAGACCTTCGCAGATGGCCAGCTGGACAAGTACAAGGCTCGTCTTGTGGTAAAAGGCTTCAAGCAAGAGCCAGGAATCGACTACTTCGATACGTTCAGTCCTGTTGCAAGCTACAATACCCTACGACTGCTGCTGGCACTGGTGGTTGAAAATCAATGGTATCGAAGTCAGCTGGATGTGAAGACAGCCTTCCTAAACAGCAAGCTCGACGAAGAGATCTACGTCCAGCCACCAAAGGAAGTTGACAGCCTCGGTCGTGTATAGAAGCTACACAAGGCACTATATGGATTGAAGCAAGCCAGCCGAGCATGGTGTGAAAACTTGTCTAACTTCCTTCAGAAGTATGGATTTGATCAGGGCAAAGAAGACACATGGATCTTCACGAAGCGACGCGACTGAATATTGGTCATTGTACTACTCTACATAGATGATATTCTTATGCTAAGCGACAGCAGCAAAGGAATCCAGTCAACGATACGAGTCATCGAAGCCAACTACAGCGTCAATGTGTTCGAAAAAGTCAGCTCATTCCTGAGAATTCAACTGAGCTGGAACGACACTGATAAATGCATGGACATGCATCAGGTCAAGTATATCGAAAAAATGATCAAGCACTACCGGATGGAAGAATGCAAAGGATCCGACATTCCCATGAGTGAAGGATTTAACAAGGAGCTGCTGGCAGATACGGACATTATTCGTTATGATGCTCGAAGTCCATTTGGAAGTATACTTTGAGCAAGTACTCTTACAACACCTGAAATCGCGGTCGCAACTCGGCTACTGGCGCAACAAGTTGACCGGCCAACCATAACTGTCAAAGCTGGAATTAAAAGTATACTTCGATACTTAAAGGCAACTGGTGATAAAGGTCTGCACTATAGAGCCTCGAAATCGAAGACCAAAGACGGATTCACGGTCTACGTCGAGGCTGCCTTTGGTGCAGAAGAAGAAAGACGCTCGACGACTGGATATGCTATCTACTACAGCCAAAATCTAGTCGCGTGGGGGTCGAAGAAGCAGCCGATTGTGACATTGAGCGCGACTGAATCAGAATATGTGGCGATTTGTCATGCGCTGATGGAATGTATCGGACTCGTGAACGCCATGAAGGATCTGAAAATGAAAGCCGGGATGATCAAGGTGCTCGAAGACAATTAAGGGGCTATTTACTTGGCACACAACAAGTTGGTGATGCAGCGCTCCAAGCATATCGACATCAAATACCACTGGATTCACGAATTGATTAAAAGGGAAATGGTCACCATCGAGTATTTTCCGACAAAGTGCATGATTGCGGATGTACTCACCAAGCCTCTTGCGAAGATAAAGTTTGCAGTGTTCAAGGATCAGCTCATGCTTCATCGAGTGGGAGTTTCGAGAAGCGGCACGGTGACGACGACAGCATCGCGGATCTCAAGCGACAACTAGTCGGCACTACGGATGTCAGCCAAATGACCGTTAAAGCGCAACGGATATCAGGACCGAAGAAGTCGTCGCGGATCTCAGGTCGTTGCCTGATTCTGCAAAGAAGACAGTAGCAGGGTTTTTTGTTTTTAGGACTAACTTTCAAATTCACTCTCCAAATTTCCAGCAACTTCCCAAGTGTGATTTCCAATACAATGTCGCTATTAGTACCCTGACACTGAAGCCAGTACGCAATGTCGAATGGGATCGAGTGCCTAAAACTTTCTTTCGTTCAACAGCTCTAGATTGCAAAATGATCAACGCATGCCAAGTACGAATTACTGGAATATCTTTTGAAGCTACGTGCATGGATATCAGGAGAACGATAGAGGACAATGATTTTGAAGTCATGGATGTGGAAGTGAAAGGTGCTCGACGCAATTGAGCTTTAGCGGAACTCAAAACAGACACTCACGTTCAAAACTTATTGAAAAGTTCGGCCCTGATGGTCCTGGGTCAATGTGGGTGGGAAATGTTAAACTTCGTTTTTATCCTGTGGACAATACCAAATCAAATATGTGCTATAATTGTCGCGAACCTGGCCATTTTCGTAACAATTGTCCTAACTTGACGGCAGGTACAAGTACTGTAACCTCTTCTGTCTCAAGCAGCTCCATTGCCAGTTCCTTATTTGCGTCAAATGCAGTCCAAGTCCAATTCCAAGAGATGGTTCAAAGTCATATTCAAGCTTACGTTCAAAAGATTGGTCAAACGTCGAATCGTCTTGATATTCTTACGCCTGGTGCCCAGGAAACGACCCAGCGCTTAATCGCATCAGAAGCAACTTAGCGTGCATTTGATGAAGGTATGAACTCGTATGAGTATACTCAAAAGGAGCTGGTTGCAAGTCACAAACAGTCTGAGCAAAACATTTTGGCAGCTATAGCAGCACTACGTTCAGAGCAGAATTTTCAGAAAGGTGTTCAGTCACGCCAGTAGACAAGATCACCAAGAAAAATTTAGCTGGCTGTAGATTAGTAGTGGTATGGATTGGCATGCTAGCATGTCTGATACATCTTCAAGTCACGGGTGTTGCTGCATCGACTCGAGATCTAACTGAAGCGGTGTGTTTAGACTCTCCTGTTGGTGTTACTTCCAACACAGCAGGATACACTGCACCACAATCAAGTGGATACAGCTATCATGATCATTGCGAGTCTGATGGGTCTGAGTTTAACGATCTCGAATACGCAGGTTACCAACCTATTCGGCAAAGCCGAGGAGGAAATCGCCATCATCCTTGGAGACCAGATAAAGTAAGATTCACTGACAACAGTTCTAGCGGTTATCTACGTGTACTCGCAGACATGCTACAGCAAGAACACTACGCAGGTGGTTTCATCGGCGATGACGGCAGTACGAATGTTGATGCAGAATCTGACAATACCGTCAAAATTGGAACTTTTAGCATCAATAAAAGTATTCGCCTTAGGATCGAAAACGAGGTTACTGAATGGATGATAGGGCACAAGATGGATATATTCGTACTTAGCGACGCTGGTCTACCGGGCAAAACAACACAAAGTATATGGAGTAAATCAATAGACAATGACGCTCGAGCTCCTGCTTTGACTTTAGTAGGATGCAAGCTAGTTGCAATACTTCTTCACCTGGAGCGTTGGGAAAATCGTCTTGATAAGAACCAAATAGTATATTCGGAATCGTAGCGATCAATTCTCATCGTATTACGCTTAGGAAATGGTCGCAAGTTGTGGATTATTGGGACATACATACATCATACGCCAGATCAGCATGAACAAGGAGTGCTCGCGGAATGAAATTGGATTCATTACCAAGTAGCTACAGGTCAAAAGCTTCGAGCACTTATATTGGTATCTGGAGGCATTAATACTTATCAAAATGAAGAGATCGATCGCCATGGTAGTACCCCGAGGTCCCCTGCAGCGGTGCAAATGGGACAGCGCTTTAAGGCCTGGATAAATACTATGAAGCTGACATCGACATTTCGCGTTCGTCATTCTTAGATACCTCGTTTTACATACAATCACGGCGACACCAGGACGCTTGACGATATATACATAACTCAATCTCATTCAGTAAGTGTACGCCAAAGTGACATCTGGATTGATTCGATCCACTCGAGTGACCATACGGGTGTTCCGTATAGAGAGACTCACTTAGATCGATATTCGACTATATCTCATGCTTTAAAGGGGGCCAAAGACATCCGGGTGGTCAACACAAGGAAAAAAATCCGGATGAATTGACAAAGTATTCCGTGCATACACAGATCGTGTTTGGTAGTGGACATCTCCACCCTATTGACGATATGATTCAAGACTATAGTTCGACCGAAGAAACACTCTGATGGCTCGAAGCAGCTATAATTGATGTACAGCAGTGCCTCTATACTAGCGGCAAGTCGCTTTGGGGCGAATCTAGCCAGAGCAAGCATTATCTCTCCAGGCATATTGGTGTTGAACATTCACGTATATGCAACGGCCAGATTAAAGCTGTACGCAGACATGTACGAGAAGATGATTTAAGTGACACAGCGATCAGAGATCTCGTCAATGACATTCAGTGGCCGGTTTGGGTGACACAGCCCGAAAGATTGATACCAGGATCAGCACACGAAATACCGACTCAAGTGTTGCTATGCTACTTGGAAAATCTACCACGCACATCCCCTGGCGGTAATTATCGGGACTAGTCTGATAAGGTGTACAAGGCCTGACGAAAAGTTTTGAAGATTTGGAGGGACTGGCGATAAAATTAACAACAGAAGACTATCCAAAGCAACCGACAACAGTACTTTAATAATCAAAACTTTCGTTAATTTCTAAGACACACTTAACATAAAGGCTCTCCACTTGTATCGATCCGTAGTGCTATAGTCACGGGTAGCCATGCAGAGCCAAGATACACGGAAGATCGAGCTGAAGTCTCCCATGAACTCACTCACCTGCTGGACACTTGGGTTCTACCGTCGGAGCGTACATTGAGACCATAACACTTAGATACATGGGAAAGCGATGATACAGAAGAATTTCCAACTTTCATAAAGGAGTGGATTGTACCTGGCATGCAGCAACAAGATCATCAAGCGAGTCTATCTACTAATTTTCCAACAGAGTGATCTGATTATCAGTACACGGAAGAGATGCAACGTAATGTGGATAAGATCCTGAAAAAGCGAGTTGCACCAGGGCATGGAGTATCTCAAGAGATGTGGATCACGGCTCCATGCGTAGTTCGCTGTCGTGAACGGCGCATTATCGACTTGATCCTGCAAATTGGGAAAGCTCCACAAGTCATTCGACGAAAGCAGATCGTATTCCTCCGAAAGACACAAGATATAGATTCTACACTTGACAATAGTAAGGGACTGCCACCACGGAGACCTACTACAGTCCAAAGTGCCTTCGCAAGTCGATTACAGTGCGTTATTAAACAATACGTGGAAGCAGGTTTACTGAATCATATTTTACAACACGGTTTTCAGAAGACTCGGACGGTGAATGATGCATCTCTCCTTACTACACTGCTAATTGAGCACGCAAAGGAAAATCAAAAATCTTTGTTTTTAGTGAGTAAAGATTGTCTCAAGCGCTATGATCGGATTCCTGCCTGGGTAATGGACTACATTTACCGACGACTCAATGTTCCTGATACTCCGCGGACCCTTATGCTGGACCTTCTCGGTCCTGGACAAATGGATCTACGAACAGACTTCGGATGGATAAACACAGGAGAACGGGAATTTGGTATTGGTCAAGGCTCCATTCTATCGATATTACACATTGGATACTATATGGATCTCCTTCAAGAAAAAATGCACCAGGGTAGAGACCAAGTAAGCATACATCATCATCAAATTGGAGATGGTATGTCGTACGCCAGTGCCGTATTTGCCGATGACAAGCTTGACATCGCTACATCCTATGCCGGCATCCAGGAACGAGCAATAATTTCTAATATATTTACGGGTAAGCGTAGTACGGGATGTGTCTTTGGCGCTACTAAATCGTTTATGGCGTACTACACTCCATGTCCGCTACACTTTGAGCCAGTCCAGTTCAATGATGGAAACGGAAACCCACACCGATACAGATTGTTGCTCCATCTGAAGGATTTAAGCATCTAGGTATTATGCAAGGAATAGAGGACCAGTGGGCAAGAACGATAAACCCCGTTTGGATGCAGCTTCAACAGGATGCAAAAAGAATCACGCGCATGCAGTTATCTTTGCCTAAATTTCGGTACATAGTCAATCGCATTTGGATCCCGCGTCTACGTTATCGTACTACGCTTAGTGGAGCTGTCCGTATTGCGGATGACATGGATAAGTTTATACGGCAAATTGCACGTCAAGTTCTACGCTTACCGTACTCCCTGCCACAGTACGTCTATCATGACGATACTATCGGTCTCGGTCTTCAGAGTTGTGCAGCTGATAGCCAAGTATTTCAGGGCAATGAGTTTCTCCGTATACTTAATACACCAATGTTACCTGTTTATCATGCTGTCATGGATAGACTAGAAGCATACCAAGGGCGGGCAGGTCTTACAAGGTGTCCTCTAGAAGATGTTATTCGTCCTCCGAAGCACATTCAAACCTGGCTTGCAAATAACATTCGAGCTCTGGCGGATATGCGCAACGTGACAAAAGTGATAGCAAAGTGGAAAACACCGGATCATTTAAAGTCCAATCGCTCATGTGATAGATCACTTACGGCGACGTTACCTCCTTATTTACAAACCAAACTCGTTGCCTTCAATTGGAATTCTAGTCGTAAATTACGATATGTTGGAGACTCGTGTAACGCATCGGGCACCAAAATGCAAATACAGGACGACTTACAGAATTAATTTAAGTGGAAATCAAGTCAACGGCATCGCGTTACTGAGCTATATTCATTTTGGCAGACGACATTGGTAAATAATGAGACGCAACTGCTGCACGAGGCTGTCGGGTGCGTGCCAATGGCTCCAAGCATGTTCGGCTATAGTATGCGGATCGGAATCGGTTCATGGATACTTGCTGCACAAATTTTAGTTGACCCAGGTACTCCGGAGTATTTGACGCATGAGATAGGCTATAGACTGGATAAACGGGTTCAAGAGGACGAATTCGGGAAGCAAATACACATTCGTTGGTGGCATGAATATCCGTGTGGGAGTGACACTTGGATTGAACGGGCACACAATCATACAAGCTGGGAATACGAAGATGTGTGTGTCGTTATTGAGCCAGAACATTTTCCTGTGGTCAGAGGCAGAAAATCTAAAGTCATTGTTTGGTCAGATACGTGTGTCGGGGAAGTACAAGGAAGAACACCACGAGCCGCACTCACTGAAACTATCTCCGGCAGTCATCGTCGCTACATGGCAATACAACGTAGTGAAAGTGTGCCCGATATGGCTACGAATTGCTTTGTATGCAATAGGTAACGACATGCTGAATTCTGCTCACAGTGTATACGATATCACCATCGAAATTGTGTCCTTACCACATGCAGCGCAAATTGGGATCCGGTCGACGTATACGATCAGTATATCGAAGCAGCGTGGCGGTGTATTACCAGTAATGCCGAGGCAAGTGAGTGTACGTATAAAGTTGGCGATGGCAGTGTCACTGACGCAACTACCGAAATGGTTGCTGGTGGATGATCATATTTAAATGGTCACGGTGAGCAAATGCAAGGACAGTTAATAATCCACCGCTCGGACATTACGTCAACACGTTGTGAGCTTCACGTGCTTATTGCTGCGTTGGTTCATGCTCAGGATACTGGTAATCAAATATGCGATAATCGATGTGCTATTTCGCTTTTCAATAAAGCACGCAGAATCAAGACTCGAACATCTAAAGAGATTGTTAAATATGGTGATACACATCGAATGGAGATCAAAACACTAATAACACTTATGCGGGAGTTTGGTATGATGACATGCGAGTGGGTCGGCTCTCATCATGAACACGAGGCTACTGCGGATACAACACTCTTTCATAAACGACAAACACTGGCGGTAGCAGATACAGCAGCGAAATCTGCTCTTAGCACGACTATGAGTCAGTCCTATCAGGATAATATGTGTATGGACACTTGAATACTAGTAGATGACACTGACCGTATTGTGACGGGTAACGTCCTCGAGTATTTGCATCGAACACTACAGCGACAAAATCTAACAGAGCACATTAAGCGAATCCACGACAAACCCGCCGAATTACAATACTTACACACGCGCCCATTACCGATGCCGAAAATGTGCCACTGGGACCAACACTTGTGCCGGTTCTATCGGAGAGTTGTTACCGGCCAACTGCATACGAACGCGAAGAAACATTTGTTCGACGACCGCTGGAGTCCACAATGTCGTGTTTGCCCGAAGTTTCACCATGATGCTCAATCTCATCGCTTTGGTGTCAACGATCCTCAATGTATACTCGCATCCAAGCTTGACATGATGCTAACTGAACCTCATTGTGAAACTGAACGTGAACTATTTCTACCTGATCAACGGTTCTTTCCTCCGATTATAGGGTCCAGCCTAGCGCAATCGTTCAATCTGCCTGCTCGAGTTCTATGGACGGATGGTGGAACTAAAAGATGCCTTTGGTCGATGATGGTTGAGTTGACAATTGGTCTTGGTGCGACTCCCAGTGACCTCATACTATCGCCGATCCGACTGACAGTACTCAACGATGTATCACTCAAACCCATTTATTTCGTGAACACAGCGAGCCAAAGCTCCATCCTGGTGGTCGACTAATACCTTGTGCATCAAGTGAAGCATTAAGACAAATTATGAATGATAAAGGCGGACGATATGATATTCGACTGAGTCAATGGACACCGGGGTGGTACACTGCAAAACTTACGTTTCGACTTCAAAAGCCTAGTTTACTGGTAAACCAGCTCGCAGAACCATCATTATGTCGCGAATGGTGGGAGGATACAATTGCAGATATTAAATTGCAGGGAGCTCAACCTACAGTTGACGTCTACTGGGTTACCACAGATGCACTTCAACCAGGTATACGTGCCGTCGAGGAACTACTGCCAACTTGGATGCTAGAGATACCACCAGGGTCATTGAAAATGCCAACCGATAGATCAATTTATCAAGCGGCATACATCAAATTTAAGGAAGTATTCTCGACGAATCCGGATACTATTAAAGTTGGGTACATCTCTCTTCGCTCATCGGACGTTCAGTATCACGCACGAGCTATGCAAGTATTAACGTCCAGCTTGATACGGGATTTTAGTACTTCCTGGATTCGATATGGATTTACGAGCCAGATAGATCCGTTTACTGCACTTCCACATCCACTTTTTAACCTTACAGAGCGGAGGATGTTCCAGCCTGCACCTCGTGCACTCTCTGTCCTCGGTACTTTTGCGAATCAATTTCCGGCGGTATATGACGCTCCTGTGGGGTGGAAAAAGTTTCCTACTATGACCGAAGACACGCAATCCTGGTGTCGGGCCATGCCGTATACACATAAAGGAGTCAAAGTTCTGCACACGCGGTTATTCACACGTCATTGGGAAATACTTCGCCGCTATTGAAATATGTCGTGTCAACGTACGATCGAAATAATCGAAGATAACGCTCTCATGTCACTCCACGAGGACGTGAATACAAGCATTCGAAGTAGGGTACAAGAATGTGACTATATAGCAGGGTCGAGTCAATAAAAGCGGATATCTTCGGCCTTAGAAAGATTATCTGTACGATTGGCTTCATGGCATCACGAGCGCGAAAATGCTAGACAACGTGAACGTCTATTTTTCAGTGTGCCTCTGCTAACAGCTCCCGGTGCAAGTACGATCCCTCCTTCACCGCTTCCCCCTCCGGAACCTCCTGATCACACTGGACGCATGACGCCAACCTCCAACTGATAACTGTCTTCTTCTGCCCTGGGTTGCCCCGGTTCGCCCCACCAGATTGCCGACTCGCTTGTCTTTCCTTTCATTTTCTATTCAGTTTCACAAGATGTAGTTGTTCTTTTCAGCTTCGGGCGCAAGATGGGCAAATGCTCATCTGAGTCCTGGGCTCCTACCACAGGGTTGTCTCCGGACTGCTCTGTAGTTAACGCCGCTGCTTCGCGCGGTGTTGGGTGTAGTTAGCCGACATAACTTCATAAATAAATAGCTCATGTGAACTTCTCTCCAGAGCTGCCAGTGTCTTGACCGTGGCTAGGCCAGTCCTCCACAGAGATGAATTGAGCAATAGCGATCCGGTGAGATTGAAGCCAGCTTGGAGCAAAAGTCGATGACCAGGATGCGAAGTTGGAAGGCCTCGGCAAAGCATTTCAACCACACGTTGTGAGGTTGCAGAACAGCCCATTGACCATGCGCGAACCGTACTCGTGGCTAACGTGAGAAGCTCAATATCAAGATTTGGTATACCGATTCCGCCCGAAGAAATAGAAATAGGCAAGCGAGCAATAGCAGAAGCGACCCATGCCCGCTTAACTGCATGTCAACGACGAAAGATCCCTCTCCAGGTATATAGAATGTTCGTATAGCATTGTCGTAGGCGATAATGCATTCGAGCCATTTGGGCACTTTCATTTATCAGTGAATCATCATTAAAGTGGTCTGTTCTCCATCGCCAGATCGCATGGAGCATTTTTGCTGCTCGGCCCGCCCAGCATTTGTCTAGAATGGACGTGACCAGAAGTGAAGACATGGTCACTTGGAAGAGCAGTGTGCGATGATCCTCTTGGGAAGTTTAATCGAGTTAGAAGAAGCTATCAGAAACAAAATATTCAAACGGTAGTTTTTGACCGACCATTTCATTTTTCTGGCACTCACAACGATATTCGCAGGCCAACACACGAGCGCTCTTGTTCCAATTGAAGGCTGCAACATTGCCGTTTGTAGAAGATGACAGAGATTACACCACCTTTTCTCGTCCTTGCCGGCGACAAGCAGCCCGATGAAGAGACTGTAGTTGCTCTGGCACTGGAAATTACCGCTGCTAGTGATGGTGCAGCTCGAACGAGTACGTTTTGCTTGGACACGAACAATGAGGCGTTAAGTTGCCGCGGTAATGTCTACCGATCGACAGGAAGCAAGCTCTGTTTCTGCGCCCATGAGCTCACAGGGCTCATTATTGGCATGGATCGCTATTGGCGTGTGCGGAGAGTCTACGACGCTGTACACCAAGATGAGCAACTCCAACATCTTTTTCACGATCGGAGCCACCTGCAGCTGCAGCGTATGTGGCGATTGCTCTCAAAGCGACATACTGACCTTAATGCATACGAAGTCAGTCGGTCCAAAGCGTTTACTCGAAAACCATTCAGCGATGACGAACTGCAGGCTCTTATTGATGGCTACCAAAAGTATTCCAATTCCAACGCTAAATGCATTAAGATCCTTCAAGACCCGGAATTTAAAGAAAGACTAAAAGATCGGAGCACCGCACAAATCAAATTGAAATTTAACGCTTTCAAAGCTTCAGGCAAACTCGGCAAAACGAAGGCTAGCCAGAACGAAGAGCAAAGCGGCAACGAGGAAGGTTGCCCATCTACTCACCAGGAAGATCAGCATCAGCCTCCAGTGGCACATCTGCAACAGCAGCAGACGCTTCAGGCGGAGGGACAGAGAACGATCGAG
>JAADVB010000375.1:0-15084 GCA_023334545.1 Salisapilia sapeloensis
GAAAGAGCACCATTCCTTCTCCACTAACACTGCAAATCCTCGTATCGTACGATAGTAAGGATCGAGCATCAACTGCGCCAAGGCTGTCAGCTGCGGCGTCCGATCCCATCCATCACTACAGTGCACGAGGACACTCGCACCATCTTCATGCAGCACTTCGGCAATATGCCTCGCTCCAGCGAGAATGCAGATGATATGCTTGAGCCAATTGGATGCATCCGGACTACCTTTAACATCACTATAACTCTCGTCGACAATGTTTGCTTTCAAAGTGTCGAAAGATTCTCGCATCTTATGGATGTTGGCGATATTCAGAAACGTGACACGAGCGTTGTCATAGTGCTGTGGGTTCTCGACGCCTTTACCTCGTAATCGGTTACCTCTCGTTGCAATCGGCTTCCTGGCGTCTACAATATGCAGCACGGGAGCATGCTCACCGATGCGTGTTTCAGACGCCTCTCGATACGCCTGTAGAAGGCATCGATCTGCCTCGCATCGGTTACCAATGACTCCGTATTTTGGCTGACTGGACCTGACTAAGACGTTCTGGTGTGTCGGGTGTCTCCACACAGCGACTGGTAGTCTCGATCGTGATCGAAACTTGGCGGACTGGACGAACTCGTCTTCACTCAAGTGCGACGGCACGATGACGAACTCGGGGTAAGACGGGCAGAAGCGATACTTTCGATTCCGATACAAGCGCCAGTATCCTTGGTCGGATGGAGAGACGAGTCTCCGAGAGCTATCGCTTGCTTCTGTCGAGGGAGGTAGGAAGCCTAGGCGTCTGTACTCGGATACGGGATGGAAGAGATGCCACCCGTTTTCATTTCGACCGTGCGGGTCTTCCCGTGCTTGCATCTTGGCAGCATGATGATCAAAGGCAAAGAGAGCATCAGGTGCCGTGGGTGGCATCATCCTGAGCGCTAAGAAGTTCACCCAACGCATATCTGGCGCAGTAGCGAACCGTCGACCGAGGACGTTGCCTTCACGATCACTGGAGAAAGCTTCATGCATCGCTAGACGAAGCGTACGGATGGTTTTCGCTTCCACAACAACAACAAGACCTTCACGCTTGACACTGTCGATCGTCGCGATCGGGAGTTGGAAGGCACGATTTTCATGGCTAGAATGTTGCGGTGTGAAAATGAGACGATAGTTGGTGATCCGAAGTGTCCCGTTGACACCAATGTCTCCGGTGGAAGCTCGGACGGTAATAGATACTCGATGAATAAGCTGCGTTTCGTCCTCTCCTTCTAATAGCTCCACTTCTTTAATGGTTTCTCGTGAACTAGAAGGTGAGATACTCGAGCTTGAGGACGAGACCAAGTCTGAGTTGGGTACGTCGGCGTCGGAAAACGTGGCCGAACGAATGCAACTACTGGTTAGCTTGTCTGACGTGATGGTCGCGTGCATGCTTTCTAAAGCAGCTAGAAACTTGGCTCGTTCTTCCGTGCTTTCGAATGAAATTTTCTCGCGCTTGCTCTCTTTATTTACACGAAGCTGGACACTAGACGTCGAATACGGACGAGCGACTACTTGTTCACAAGGATAATGTCTACACGCTTTGGTCTTCGAGATGAGTGTAAGAAGTCTTGTCTGAGTGTCCAATTGCACACACATGTTGGATGTCTTCTTGGTCTCGAGTCGA
Organism: Salisapilia sapeloensis; assembly: GCA_023334545.1. Classification (NCBI taxonomy): domain Eukaryota; phylum Oomycota; class Peronosporomycetes; order Peronosporales; family Salisapiliaceae; genus Salisapilia; species Salisapilia sapeloensis. The sequence continues at coordinate 1,649 of JAADVB010000375.1, forward strand.
AGAGATAGATGACTCTTTCTGGCATGGAACGTCACGACTTGCGAGGTATCGGCTGGTGCTGTGTTTGACAAGTACGCGTCGTTCTTACTAGCTGCAATCTGACGTTGGCTGTAGCCGGCGAGTAGATCATGTAACTCAGCTGAACTCTGTAAAAGAGGCTGCGTACTATCACAGCTGCGGCGACGTCCTTGAAGTAGGTAAGAGGAGCTCATGGAGCGCATAGTGGCGCTCATGGGAAGCGCAGTGTGGTGAAGTAGACTTTTGGCAAAGTGCCTCCTGGAACGTTACCAGTCGCGAATATCGAAAGCTACGATGGTACGAAGAAAGAGAGAGAATATGGAAGGCGGAAGAGAAGGTGGTAGTAGAATAGGAGCTAAGGTCGGATAGAAAGTTAGTCGGACTGAAAGTTACACTTTTGAATCCTCCTTTCTTCCGCAAATCGACGATTTGACGCAAGTAGCCGCGACTGTCGCTGCTGAAAGCTTAGTCTCGGTTTACCTCAGGAAGTAATTGGAGTGTAACTACGGGCTTTGTGGAGATGAGTTCTCGACATCAGTCGAGTATCGCAAAAATTGGTGTAACTGATCATCTTTTATGATATAGCCTTCATCTCTTCTATCCACCGACACGTATGGTGGAACAAAAGAAGATTTAGAAGCGAAGAGAGAGTCCAACAGTATCTGTGATAGTGCTAGCAAAAGTGCATGCTGTGAAGGTGGAACGAAGGGTCTGACGATACAAATCGTATCTAGATACAAGATACTTTATCATCGATTGGTCTCATGACTGTATCAACATGAAAGTGGTAGGCAGATAGACGAATGAAGAATAGACAAATGGGCATTTGGACTTGTCAATGCTACTAATGATCGAGTATCGTTCGCGGATTGATTCGTATTATGTGTGGTATCCCACCACCCATAAAGATAAAAATCAATTCACGTCCGAGACTGAACGTCTCAAAAGCTATAGCTATACTGACACTCGATACTCTTTCTCAACGTACAAGAGACACTTTTCCAACAGCAGGATACAAGATCGAAATATATGGAAATTACGAGCAAAAGTATACATCAGAATGATACGTCGTTGTAAAAGATAAAGGCATGGACGAAGACGGTATCAACAAGCATATATCAGGATACCCAAAGGGTCATTCAAGCTTTCCATACCACACAGGCTATTTTGGTGGTAAGAGGATTGAGATCGCGATGCAAGGTTCAAGTGAGGATCTACTTGGAATAGAAAGATTGGCATTGGAAATCTCTCTCGCATTCACAAGCTGTGGGATTGAATCGAAAGAGTGCTTTATCGCCTCTCGCGCGATAAAGGTTCGTGGTCTCAGTTTTGCCCATCTCAATCACATGATACCAATAGCTGTAGATGGCAGAGCATTCGATAGAAAAGGTACGAGTGCCTTCAAACTCACTGATCAAGTATGGTAACCTAGATAACAAATCGCACACTCATCGCGAGCGCATCCAAAGCAATGCCAACACCAGTATTAAGCAATTCTCGCGAAAACTCTCTTCCGCCACTGCAACCAAAGGCAGAGCTTTATTGGATTCGTTCAAGGCCGTGGTTTCTACCGTAAAAAAGTATTCGTCCTACCCTTTTATTCGTCTCATTGCGCCGTCAAAAAGCTGCGTATGGTCGTTCGGAACTGGCCCAATCTCTGTGTAAACTTGTCTCGGTTCGCCGCCTCGAGCGTCGGCATGACATCGCTGAAAAGTAATTTAAACGCATCATCAATCTTCTGCTGATTTTCGCCTGATTGAGATGCTTTCAACGACTGCTGGTACGAGTTGAGTGCTTCTTCACTGCACAACGTCAAGCTCAAGATCGGTCTCGACAGCGCCCACTGCGACGTCGCTTCGCCATAGATGAGAACGTCCAAGAGTGCCGACAAAAGCATAGACCACATGTTTGGGTTCGCCTGGACGTGTGCCATCAGCGCCAGTTTCACCGGCGTGTCTCTCTTCTTCTTCATCTCATGATAGTACAACGCCGCTAAATGGTCCACGGCCGTGGCACATTGTGCTGCGATGCTTAAATCATGAGAGTTAATGCCTTCATGCAACGACTGGACGAGTTGCGTGAAGATCGCGTCGTCTAGCGCGACGACAGACGCAATTTGATTGCGGAAGAGGATCTCGAGGAAAAAGTAATACGCGTTCTTGACCTTCGGGTACGTCATCAAGTCATCGTGCGGGATGTTCAGCACGAGTTGGAACGCGACTTCCAACGCTGCATCAAGTGACTCGTCATTATACAGCTTGAAGACACCAAAGTTCACGTAGTTGCCACCAATCGCTCGGTACAAAATGCCAAGACACAAGGAGATACCCTTGTACTTTTCTCCATACGGATTCTTACCCACCTGCACTTGCTGCAGGCGTCGACCGTATGCGACGACGACACGACTGAGTTCTCGAAAGAGCAGGATGCCGTTCGCTGAGCTCTGGTCGAACATGACGCGCTGCGCTTTATTGTACGCGAGCTCCTGGAGGAACTTGAGAAGCGCAGTCATGGCTGCAGGACTATCATACAGCTGCTCTGCTGCTCTTACAAAGACAGGAAAGTAGGTCGGATAGAGAAAGTCAAAGATGCAGCTAAACGTCCGACGGTTGTGCGTCTGTTGGACGACGCCTCGCAAGTCTCGGCAGACGCCAATGACCGCGTCTTTCACCTCTGGCAGTCGGAAGTTCATCGTATTCATGAGCTTGTTCAAGACGTCTTCAAAGGGAGCCATGAACCGTTCAAAGCGTTCACTCGACTCGTCGAAGGCTGTCGTGAACAAGAGACGAGCAATCGTCATGTGGAACGTCGTACGGTGTCTTGTATTCACCGCAAGCGCCAGGAATGGGAATTCGTCTTCCGTGTGGTGTCCCAAGAGGTATTGTACGGTCTCCAAGCCAAGCAGTAGCTTGCCTGTGGAGTATCCAGACGCAACTTCAAAGAAGAGGTTGAGCGTCCGTTGGACAACGGCCTCTTCTTCTCCCCAAAACTTGAGGTTATTCCCGATCTTGGTCACAATCATATTCACGACGTAGATGTGATCACCCAGACCCATGCGATCGAACATGCGTTGATACGCCCTCGCTTTCCCCGACAACTGCTGGTCGCTCGGCGCAAGACTCGGTGATCCGGACTGCAATGCAGCGGATGGAGGCGGCGCTGACGGCATGCCGTGCTGCTCACCAATGTAACTCTTACGGAAACTGCTAAAGTAGTATAATAAGGCAACTTCAAAGTGGACACTTGGCTTTTGCGATCCGCCCGTCGTGATTAATCGATGCTCCGTCAGTTGCATCGCTCGAAAGACGCGCTGGGATAAGTCTGCGTCGACTAGTTCATCGCCTTCTTGCGCCGTGTTCGAGTACGTCTGTCCGCCGATGACAGCACCAACGAAGTAGCAGAGCCACGCGAGCTGCATCTCCATGCTTTCAAACTGTTCCGGTGACGCGATGCCGTCCCGTCCGCTCTGTTCAATCTGACTCCATGCCTCGGCATACCTGTTCAAGATTGGATCCATGACACTGATAAAGTAGTCTGCAGTCGATCGGTAGTTGAAGTGGCAGAGCGTCGGCAGTTTCTCCAGCTGCTCATACAACGTTCCTTCCTCGTCTAGAGGGTTATCCAGCGCTCCGTCGTTTGCACATTGGTCGGCAGAGTCCAGTCGAGACTGGACGTATGCCTGGAGGATGTGCGGAACACTCGTATCCAGGAAGGAAGTCGAAACGGGAGAGCTCGATAGTGTGTCCATGCGAACGTACGGCAAGGCAGCGACGAGTCGAGCCCATAGCGCGAGCAAGTAGTGGGCCGAATTGGCCGACCATTGCCACTGTCGGAAGGATTTGACGGTAAAGTCCGGCACGAGGTCCATCCAGTCTCGAAAGCTCTCGGCTTTCATCAGCTCTGACAGCTGAAAGTTCGATTTGAGTCTTCCTAAGAGCCGACAGAACTCGTGATAGTTCTGCTGGTCGCTGAGACCTTGCTGACTGCGTAGGATTTCACATGAACCGTCTAAGAGTCGAGCCAAGTAGGCTGCACGTTCCTTGTCAGGAGAAAAGAGGTTTCGACGCACGGATGCCATGAGCATGAGAGCCTCTAGACACCGACTGGCGGTCGGTGGCGAGTGGCTCTTGTAGTAGTCGAATAGTAGCTGCATGGTCTGCGCGTCCTGGATGACGTTCCGCCAGGACGTAGGCACTTGCAAAGACCCCATTTCCTCTGAGCTTTCGTCTGGATTTGTCCCGATGAAGTCAAACGAGAGGCACTTGATCAGTAGACCGAGCGCTTGGTCGCCCATGCGATCTTCCTGTTCGGCCGTGGCACCTGTGACGCTATGCATGTGCAGCTGACGGAGGGTGGAGAGGGATAGCTGGAAGATGCGGAAGAGCGCTTCTTCTCGGAACGAGACGGCAATCTTCCGATGGAAGGTGATATTACGGCCGGCAACGGGCAAATTCATTTCGGTTACAAGTTCATGGAGGATCTGGAGGCCAATGATACAATGATCGACCGTCGCTTGCAAGAACTTTGTGACTTCATTCACGATTTCTCGATGCTGTTCATCGTCGAACCAACCGTACTTTGTTAATCGACAGACCATTTGGATCAATGCAGTCGTCACGAACTTTTCTAGATTCGGACCTTTTTGAGCCAAATACCCCAAGACGTAGTTACCTAGTAGATAAGCAAATGCATGTTAGTGATGCTATAGATTTATGGATGGTACGATGCTAAAAGGCGTACGGATGTCGATACGCTGTGGAGGCGTAAAGTTGTTCCAGTGGGTTGTGATGAGTTTCGTGAGACTAGTGCTAGCAACGAGTAGAGCATAGGGCGAAGAGGAGTTGTCGAGGACATATTGGCATTGCGGAATGTACTCTGCAGAGCTCTGTAGGATCAGCACAGACTGCTGCGCACGCGCTCGTTCGGCTTCATTCGTGCATGTATACAGCGCTTCACATAGCTGTTCCAAGTTGCGAAACTCTGTCGTGTCCATCCTGTCGTCTTTCTACGATATCCAGACAAAAATGATCTCGTGAGCGTGTGGATGCTAACAACACGTTTTTCTGGCAGTTCGTTTCAAAAGCAAGTGACAATGCGAATCGATCTACGAGATGCCACTTGTCTACGCGAACGTCTTGATGATTAGATTATTGGAGGTAAAGAGGAATCGTATTGACTGCCAAGGAAGGGAGCGATGGAAGAGCAGATTCGACCACCAAACGCACAAGCTCGTTTTGTTTCGCTCGCTTCTTTGGTTTCAAATATGCGTAAATTTAGGTACAGACTAATTATACTATGCTAAAGAGGATAGGTCGGCGTAGGTTTAGATGCGGAACCTCCGTCTGACGTGGTGCGTTCCAGTAGTTAGGACACATCGAGCTCGTATACTTCGATGTATAAGAGTCTGGATTGACTTAGATGCTAGCTGTATGCTTTCCTCATCGAGAGTGGCGTTGTTGTAGGATAGTACGAGTGACGAGCAGTCGGTCATGATACGAAGGGGCGTGTATACAAAAGCGTAGTGTAAGGATGCTGGGAAGAGTAGGAGCTATATTGACGGAAATGGAAGCTAGCTACGACATGTGGATTATGCGCCGCTGTTGTCGGGATTCGTGCGTTCTTGCTCTTCCATCCAGCGATAGGACGGGAGACGGTTGTCATCTTCGTCGAATTGACAGTCGCGATTGAGGCAGACCCAGATGAGACGCAATGTCGATTGCTTGACACCATCGTGCGAGCGGATAAAGGCTGCGCCTTGGTGGTCGCACATAGGGCATTGGACATCCATGTCACGTTGGAGCGTCGGGTCATCGATCACATCTGCTGGAATGACATCCAACTGCACTCTAAAAAGACATAAGTGCGATGCAAAGAGGATGCTATCAAGCGGTGTACCTCGTGTCCTTGACTAATTCATTGACATAAATACAGTTCTCATCGACTTCCTCTGCCTGTCCACAGTTTCGGCAGCGAAACATGAGTCTCCTAGCTTCACGGTCTTGACTCGGATACAGCATGTTATTGCTATCATGAAAAAAATAACAAGGTCAGTCGATTGTTTGGCTATGCACTGCACATCCATTGCTCTCCCATTTCTTTACGTCTTTACATCAGACAATAAAAATGGTATCATTAAACACAGCGGTCTCTTCCGACTATTTTACAGGAGTTAATATCCATATCAATCACGTACCACTCGCGGCAAAAGCGCATTCCTGCCGTCGACGACATCCTGTCGTGCGTTCTATCGATATGTGCTCCTAGCTGTCCTCAGCAGCATACAAACATCAAGTCTATTTAATTCGCATTTAATTGAAATCGGTAACCATACCGAAAGCAAGTTCTTTATATCGCACTTGATCGCACCAAACGACATCCGTCCTTCTACCGATCGAACGGATTAGCGCCGCCATCGACCTCTTGGCAAGTGTCCTCTAGATATGGAGCAATTTCGGATGTTAGAAAAAGGCGACTTCGACACGTCAAACGGCCGTGAAAGCCGTAATATTGGTTCCCAATTCAGTACGAACGAGAACTCGCCATTACTGCCAGAAGGTCGAATCGCTCTCAACTATAACTCCGACTCGGCCATGTATGACCAGGAAAGCCCAAGATCACGTCGAGGATATTATGCCACTGGCCAGTATTATGGTGAAGGTTCCAGTGGAGATGAAAGTGATGACATGCAGGATCTACTGCCAATGACGTACTCTCAGCCGACCATCAGTGGCCGTGCGAGTGGCAAGACCGGTGCGTCGAAGGATTCATGGAAATCGAAGAATAAGCGAGACGTATCCATTTATTAACAAACTTGCTTTGCATAGACTTATCTATAAAGTAGAATTCGACGCCATCGAAGCAGCAGATTGTCAATCGATTCACAAGGCGATCACGTATGCGTACAATCAAGAAACGATTCCGAGTACGTCCTATAACTTGTTATCCTAGTATTCCATCTAAGATACTTATATATGTATAAAAGGAACCGCCAAGCTTTCAGAAACTTCGCGTGTCAGCGTACTGTATCTCGGATCAATTGCAGCTCTTCAAACTCCTCAAATGGCTTAATCGAGTCGATTCGGGTCAATTGCCTGGAGGTGAACTCAATCCGAACGGGTGGACGCACAAGATGTACATGGGTGCCATCCATTCGACTTGTGTCCCAGCAAGTGAGCATAGCTACAGGTACTTTTATGCCCGCACGACTGTTTCGAAAAAGTACTGAGAGATAGTAGTGACGGGAACATGATCCCGATCGAGTACAAGCAAAAGGACGTCTTCTACTTTGCGTATGTTTTCGATACATTACGAAACGACACGACGAAGAGGAATTAAAGTGATGTATAGGACGGGATGCATTGTCTTTTGGGGCTTGACCAGAACGGAGGAGCAGGCTCACGTGACTGCGTTAGAAACCTTTGTCATTGGGCGTGTGAAGCAAATGGAAGTGGAGGACATGGACTATGTCTATGGGGAAGCGAGCAAGTAAATGCTGTCTGTAGTGTGCCTTATATTTCGTATTGACGTGGAAATAGAGTGGTGAATGATGCGATCACGCTGAGTAGTACGCGTGCATCGGAGAAGCTAGCTATTGCGTTCGCGATGGCTCAGTCGTCCAAATTGGACGTGTTTGAAGAGCGTGTGGAAGAAACGATTCGTGAGACTAAGCACATTCCACAGAATCTCGCGAGCACTGGATCGATTCAGTACAGTCAAGGCGACATTTCGAAGCTCATCGGTCGTCTCTTTATTGAAGTATATCTTGAGTAAAATCGTCTAGAAAGCATATACTCATGTATGACTAGCGTACGGATGTGAATTTGAACTCAGATATGTTGGATGAGCCGGATTTCTTCTGGGAAGATGACGAGTACGAGCCTTTGTATCGTAAGATGATGAAGTATTTGGATGTGGACAATCGTGTCCAGATTCTTAACACTCGTCTCGATATTCTTCGCGAATTGTACGTTGGTTTATATCTAGTAGAAGCAAAGAGAGTACTGATGGAATGTAGGTTGGATGTGCTGAGTCAACAATTGGCGCATCAACATGACACCAAGCTCGAGTGGATTGTCATTTGGTTGATCGTGGCCGAAGTCGCGGTCCAAGTCGTGTGGAATATACTGATCAAAGACATCCTTGGCTTCTTCCCACATTCGTACACGGACTAGAAGATTGCAAAAAGATAATCCATTTGTCATTGCTACCTTTCATTTCGTCTCGATCTCGACTTGTTCGTCCGGTGGATGCGCATGCTAGCTGTAGCTCTTCGCACTTGTCGCTGCATACGATGTGATCCGACTGCACTGTGCTTGTTGGCATCTTGAACTGGTCGATGCACTTTTCGACAGACGTATCCACGCGCGATCTGTTGGATTTGAACAGCAGCGTCATGACGCTGTCGTTCAGCTTTCTCTAGCTCCTCTCTCTCGATTTGTGCTTGACGCAGCTTGCGACGATAATGCAGCTCTCGTTTTGCTCGCATCCGGAGAATGTACTTCTTGCCTACTTGCTGCAAGATGTGAGCGGTTTGAACGAGACGTTCCATCTAGACTAAAGTTAGTTGGGTAAGACCGACATATATGCTTCTATAAGCTACCTTTTTGTGCTCTAGCACAGCTTTGGCACGAACGACTTGCAAGTGACGACGTGCCGTGTACTGGATTCGAATGGCTGCATCGGTTTCCAAGACGTAGCGTTCATGTCGAAGGCGCTGTCGTGTTTTACGACCTCGAACGAGCGCTTGGATTGCGGAGGCGGATTGATGGCGCTTCTTCATAACCATTCGACGCTGATCTCTTGCTTCACGCCGTAGTAACTTTTCTGCATCAGCTCGCTATGCACGACAGTAGCAATGAGTAAAGAGGATGTGAATCAATAAATGCAGTAATCTACCTTTTGTAGCTCATTACATCGAATGCGCATTTGCTCTGTTCGCAGCTCTACTTTTCGCTGCCAGCTCTCTGCTCGTTGCTTACTAGTTTCGATTCATACGATCGTCAGCATTTGCACAGGAACATAAGATGTCACGGTAATGCTATTATACCTCTTGTCGATGGAAGTGAGACTGGTATCCTCGTACATGCCCGTGATAAAGTCTTTTGTGAAGCCACTCGGTCGAGCATGTTTGGGACAGCTCAATGCTACATCTCTAATGTCTAAGTAGCGTCCATATTCGAACCTGTACATGCAAAGGATTGTCAATTAGGATGTTATGATGACAAAAGATGATGATCCACTTGCCCAGTTGTGGTCCGGTAGAACGGATTTCCAGGTTTCCGAAGCATTTCTATCTTGGAGAGAGAATGTGGAGCTCTCGGTGCATGACCATTTTCCGGTAACGATAGTCGTGGGAGATGTATTTGCTGCGACGATGGTTTGTGCGCAGCCCGTGTCTGTGCCGGTGTCGGCGATGACAGCCCATAGCTATTTAACGACAACATGGTAACGAGCTCAATATCAAAAGTGTAAATCCCTTGTCATGCAAGTGACCTATGATTTCGTTCTTATCCTACTTGTGCCTCTAGCTCTGGTACTGCCCTCTACGGTCTACCTCGTACGATCAACTAAAAATACTTTGTGCCGGGTCTGATTTTGTACCTGATCTACAAAATTGGCACCACATCCACCTTCAAAATCACATCAGGTTGAAGTTTGTCTTAGAAAATTGCGTTCATTGACCTCGTCGCTGCGATCGAAAGCAGAACCACGAATGATATGCGCCGCCAAAGACTTGGGCGATCTTTACTAGATATATGGCGTGCTTCCAGACGCCCACACATGTGTATAAGGAGCCATAGTACCCAGAAAGTGTGTGATGAGATGCATTCGATTTGGAAAGAACGTATGACACCAGAAACTGCGCAAGAACTCATGACGAATGGGTATGCTGTACTACATAATGTTTTTCCAGGCAAATACACACAGCAATTGCGTCAGGAGATCGACGCATTGAATCAAGAGGACCAAATGTACTTGAATTCGACGCACATTGTTACTCCTTCTTCCAGTAACACCATGGAGACGACGTTATTGGAGAAAGAACATATCTACGAAGCTGAATTAGGGATGGAAGATGTGCGGAAGCGAGTGCCATTGCTCGGCCAGTTCTTTGAAAACCAGTTAATGGCAACGCCATTAGAAGAGCAATTACCATCATGGCTTCAGCTGCATGGGAGTAGTGTCAAACTCCAGTATAATGAAGGCAATGGCGGTTGCTTCCCCATGCACTTTGATTCGTATGGGGACGGCAGTGATACAAAATGCGTGACAGCGATTCTGTATCTCACAGACAATTGGACGGATGGGGATGGCGGTGAGCTCGTGCTCTATCCCTTCCCAAAAGACGAAAAGGTACTTGTCGCACCAAAGGCAGGTACCGTTGCCCTGTTTTCGTCACAGCAAATGCTCCACCGTGTTCTTCCCTCCCACAAGCCGCGGTATGCCTTAACGACGTGGATGTACAATACGCCGACAAGTGATATGCAGCAACATCGCATACGGTACTATCAAGCTCGGCCAGCTCATTCAGGCTCAAGCTTGGATCAGATGATGGCAAAGATCGTACACTCATCGTTCCGGAGACATTTGGCAAAACTCGTCTACAAGGATGAATGGAAACTCTCTTTACAAGAATCCCATCGACTAAACGCGGCCTTTGACGACTACTTGGCACGTCACGCGCGTGAGATGGGTACGATCGAAGCCGCAACGCACCAGATGCTCTCGACCTTTGTCGAAAAGGACTCGAATCTCCCGTCTACGCCGTCGGACCTCGTGACAGCTCTTCACGCCTCGCAGGCGTCCGTGCGCTGGTTTTAAAACAATTAACGGCTAGAGTGGCTGCCGAAAATGTCTTTGACGTTGTGTCGTACCGTTGTGTGTCCTCTCTTGTTGTTTGTATAGTCGGCAGCTGCCCGAGACATAGGCGAGCCAGTACTCGGACTTGGCAGACCGAAAAAACTGGCTTCGACTGGGAGCCGCAAACTCGTTCGAGCACCCGCTTTCGTTCCTTGTACGAAACACAGGTAGGTACGTGTGACAGATAGATGGAGAGTCAAGAGCAGGACCGACTCGCATCCTCGACGTCATCTTTGAATCGGAATGAGTACTCGAGTCAGGAACAGGCCATGGACATGGCCACGTTTGATAAATTGATGAAAGTGGAACAGAATTTATTCAATGCTGGACAAGCGACGTTGGAGGCGTGGAAGATTATCGGGAGGAACCCGTCTGAGGTGGAAGGTGGGGAACAGGAGCCCGTCGCGCCGTCCTCTGCGAGCGACGCTGGCGATGTCTCAACGAACAAAGCCAATGCAGTCGGTAGATCCAACTCGACAGCAGGCGCGTCGGTCTCCTCTTCTTCGCCCAAGACGACGAGGGATCCCCCACCGAGAGCCGATACTGGGCGAAATTCGCTGGGAGCTTACAGCGGGAAGAAGAACACTGGGTCGTCTGCCTCGACCTCAAACGTGTTCGAGCGGAACAACCTTGCAGACTACAAAGCCGATGGTCTAGCGTCCAATGTCGATCCTTGGCAGTCGGCTCCGAACGTGTTGGCTGAAAATGGTCGCTCGAGGTCTTCCCACAATGTCTTTGGTTTCACGAAAGACCATCCTCCCCAGTCCGACGTGACGCTATTCACGTTTACAGTCAAGAAGAATGACAACGTCTTGCGGATGGGTGGCAAGCGAGCCTCTTTACAGCTACAAGTCGATGTCGAGCAGCGAACGCTGAGCTTCCTCTCTCCTCACGATAGTCGTGAAAGCTTTTCCTGTGCAGCCGTGACGGCGAAACCGTACTCCAAACTCGGTATGCAGCTTAAGATTCAGATGAACTCGACGGCGACGACCAAGAAGATTTTGTTTTTAAGCAACGAAGACCGGTCGAATTTCTTACAAGCGTTAGAGGATGGTAAAGTCATGTACAAAAAGAGTAGTATGTCCATTCCTGTCGCCAAGACACCTGGTGGTGCATCCCAGGACGCATCGACACCTCTGCCTGCAGGTCGATCCACCTCTACGACGAGTTACGAAACGGAGCCGCGGGAACACAGCTCGACCTCGTACCAGCGCTCGACAGACGACAGTGCGATCGTCTTGAGCGAGAACGCCAAGTCGCATATTCGAGGCTCTTTATCGAACGATCAGTTTGCGTCCTTACCAGGTGAAAATGCGCTTGAGTACGTCCAGCGCGTGACGAACATGGTTGCCATGTCGAAGAAAGATCTGTCTGTCCAAGGCGTTTTGAAAATCACGTCCTACCGTATCACATTCACACCGTACGATTCATCTTGGAAAGTCGGTTCGTTCGAAGTCCCTTTAGCGACCATCGACGTCATTACGCGCGAAGGGTTGATGCTCCACATACAGTGCAAGGACCTTCGGACGATCCAATTGTCCATGCACGACGCGTACTCTCGTAAGAAGAACTACGACCAACTGCCTTCGACACCAGACTTTCGATGGCTCAACCTGCTCATGCTTCGTATGAAACCTCCGAACATGATCGGTGCACTCTTTGCGTTCGACTATCATACGGAAAAGAGCAAGGAGCAAGATCATCCGAAGGAGAATGGGTGGTATCTGTATTCTCCAGTGGCAGAGTACCAACGTCTTGGCTTTCTCAAGTCGAGTGACAGTCGATCGAAGAGCTCTCGAGAGCGTCGGAAGAACGGGAGTGAGTCAGGCGAGACGGTCGCGTGGCGTTTGCTCAAGAACTCCAAGTTCCGCTTCAGCCCGTCGTACCCGCAGCTCATGGTCGTCCCGAGTATCATGACGGAAGACCAGCTAGTCCAGTCAGCTCGTTTCCGGTCGAGAGCGAGACTCCCGGTCGTCGTGTGGAGGCACCCGGTGAACAAGAGTGTCCTCGCGCGGTCGAGTCAACCGAACTATGGTATGGCAGGCAATCGGTCGGAACCAGATCGACTGCTATTGCGCGCGTATCGAGATTCGGCACAGGCGACGGGGATGGGTGTCCCGCCGCCGCTGCACATTATTGATGCTCGGAAACCGATTGCGACGAAAGGAAATCGACTGCGAGGTAAAGGTGTGGAGAACTCGCAGCACTATGACAACGCGACGATCGACTTTATGGGCATCGCGAACATCCACAAGATGCGCGAGAGTCTCGAGGCACTCAAGTCGCTCGTGAGTCCGAGTGGCGTCGAGGATGGAGATAAGAATTATCATCATCGACTGGAGAATACGCGATGGCTTAAGCACATTATGCGTGTCTTGTCTGGTGCGAGGCAAGTGGCCGAGTCGCTGCATGAGAAAGGTGCGAGTGTCCTCGTGCACTGTAGTGATGGATGGGATCGGACGCCGCAGCTGACAGCCTTGGCGCAGTTGATGCTCGATCCTTACTATCGTACGATACGAGGATTTGCAGTGTTAGTGGAGAAGGAATGGTGCTCTTTC
>JAADVB010000376.1:0-15051 GCA_023334545.1 Salisapilia sapeloensis
AGTTCGACGGCAAGAAGCTGAAATCGACGTGGCGTCGCGAGAACAAGGACGACGAAGGCAAGCACGAGACGATCTGTTCGGGTGGCACGCCAGAGGAGTTTGAGAAGCTGTGGTCTGACACAGCCTTTGGAAAAGCGAACACGAAGACGATCAAGGACAAGCAAGAAGATTGAGAAAAGATTTATCGAAGATAGTGACGTAAGAAAAAATGAGATTGCATGTTTCCAGATACACTTTAGTTTTGTTCCTTCAAGAATGCGATGCATAAAGGGTAGACAGTCTGGAGTTTATCCATAGCTCTCATCTGCGTTCCTAGAAGCCGACGGTGCGCTTGCTATTTTGGTAAGAGAGGATTCATTGACAACGCAGGATCCAAGGTTCGCATCCAGTTCATACCCACTCATGCATTCGCACAATCCAGGCGGAACGATGCGAGCATGTGGAGGGCATCCTCGCGAATGCCATTTCTGTTGTTCGATCTCTACCGTTTTCTCCATGAGCGAAGACACCTCTTCTTGGCTTGTGTGCGAGTGCTTATTCTCAATGGGTTGAGAAGGCTTATTTACTCGAATACTACTAATCATCAGCGTATGACGGCGAGCAGGAGCTATGTAGAAAGCTTATGTATGAGCTACATACGATCAAAATGGTTATATGAGCAAAGCATGTACCTTGTGATAGATTAGAGACGGCTGAACATGGCTCATTGGAGCTTCCTGATGTTCCACTGTATCCATCCAAGCATACGCCGCAGACATTCGCCATTTCATAGCACTACATATACACGCAAATGCATAAGCTACTATCAAAAGTTCATTAGGACAATATAGACCCACCTCTTCTCTTCCAATGTCCTTGCAGCTTGGACGAACGTCACATTGGATGGTGTCGAGTACTTCAGGTGGCACTCGATGCGTTTCAGCACTCACCGCTTGCGTTGTCCATGTACCGAAGACACCATGACTGTCTAGTGACTCGCATCTAAAGTAAACGTCGTATCTCGTGCCTGGTGCCAAGCCATCGATCACAAAGTCAGTAGATACTGTGGGCTTTCCATTGGTGATCGCATGGACTGTTTGTACTCCTTTAGCAACAGCATTTGCCAAATTTTCTTGATAGGCACCATGCTTGAAAGCAGCATAATGAACGTGTCCGACGTCACTAAGTTCGACCCGTGCTGTTAGTGAGTCAATGCGTGCATCTGAAGCTTTCAGACGAGTAGCTATGGGTTCCGGAGCTTGACTGTGTGCTCTTACATCCTGATGCATTGCCACAGCACCGTATATACCCTCACTATCCATGGTTTCCGTCGTCAGGTACACAGTGTAGTTGTGGTGAGCTTGAGCGACGGAGAAGTTAAGTTCTCGCCATCCACTATCCTCACTTCCAGTGGGACTTGGAGCAATCTCATCTGATGATACACGAATGCTATGATGGTACTCTAGACTTTCTTTAACCGCCAGTTTGTTGCTATACTCGGTCGTATCTCCTACAACTGTACTCACCTCTTTCCACCGGTGTGTACTCACGAGAGAGATGTGTACCATGCCTGCAGTACTGACACGATACCCGACGGTGATGCTAGATGTTATACCAGGCGTTGGGTATGCAGTGTGTCCTAGTAGGAGAGGCGCGTGGGTAAACGTTGAGACGTTCTTAAAGGTGTAGATGTCTCCGTACACGCCATTGTTATCGTTCGACTCGACTACGATGTAGACGTCATACTCTGTCGCTGGATCAAGGTATGGAATCCGTTCATATCGAAGTACGTTGGCAGTATCAAGCTTTAGACTTCGACGTAAACGCACGACGTCATGCGGATAGTCATGTGATCCACGCCCGTGGGAAGGTTCATCCGGAAGTCTTTTGTCGCTGATATTCAACGGGGAAGACACGACTAGCTCTGGGTTATCCGACTTACCACATAGAAAATGGACTTCACCAGGATGATCGAGTGCTATTTGAATCAGTAACTCTGTGGTCGAGCCGTTACGAGGATGGACTTGTAGATGTTCTAGTTGAGGTGGCTTTGCCCATGTTCGCACGTGGACACTTTGGAACGTATCACTCGTCACACCTCTACTCTCTGCTGTCTCTGTTGCTAGTAATACCTTGTAGGAAGTGTTTGGCTGGAGGTTCATCGACAACTCTTGCGTTACATCCGTCTTGGACTTTTGTCGTTCATCCATTTCCACACGGACGACTTTATATGCTAGTGGTTTGGTACATGCCTCTGTAGCAGATGCAGTGTCTTCAAGCGAAGAAAGATGCGATAGGTATTTGGTAGTTAGTGCAGGCGACGGACAATCTTCATGGAAGACAAGCAAGTGAGCGATTGCCATGGCGCACGACTCGCACGACACGTCTAGCTTGACTGTAATGGAGTTCGTCTTGCCGTATGTTGGTGTCGCTTGGAACTGCGTTAGCTTTGGTGCTTTCTCAAACGTCCGCACTTCAATCGCATGCTCATGACGCTCCGAAGTATCTATCGTTTCTGTCTTGCATGCATTTACTTTTGTAAAGACACCATCGCTTCCAAGTGTTTCATGAGCTATAAAGAGGTAGTATGGATAGTTTGGCTCTAGATGATGTACGTCCTGTACGATCTCGACGTGTGTCTCATTCTCACTCTCTGCTGTTACTAGAGATCCTGTTGCAACAACGTGGTCTTTACCGACCGGAGCTTCTTTAAAAGCTTTCATACCGTCATGATTTCGTACGAACTGGTTCTGACGAAACTCCTTGTGACCATGCTTCCCGTCGACTAGTAGGAAAAAAGGAATACGTCCTGTTAATGCAGCAATACGATCCACATCGGCATAAGAAGAAGGCTCTTCTGGATGTAATAACTTGGACACAGACAATCGGATGCGTAGACCACCAACATGCCCATCGATCGGATCAATACGGACGTCATCTAGCAGCATAGACTGGTTCGTGTAGTCCGCATGCGTCTTCACTCGATGGCAATCATTTTCATGTCCTCTCCATCTCAGCACTCCTCCACTTGCCTTCGTCTCCGGTACGAAGCAAAGGTCGAAGAGAGCATTCGGCGGAAGTTTCTTGATCTCCTTTGTTATCAATTTATTCGAGAAAACATCTTCTCTCGATACCGAGATAGTCCCATTCTCCCACACACCAACGCCAAGTGTCTCGATCTCTGCTTCTTTCAGCTTTTCTCCATTCAAATGAATAAGATCAAAGGAACTGGAAGGTGGAGGCCATGTCGTTGTCTCATTCGAATCTTCATTGACCTTGATGATCTCTTCCTTTTGAAGTATGGAATGTCGATCAGGAACAATGCCACGGAAGAAGAGTGCGTAATGGATATCTCCAAAGGTATTCGTTTGGAAACGAGCAGTGATCGATGACGAGGATGCTGGTGTAGCTAGGACTGACAGTGTCTCTGGGATGAAAGCAGGTGCATCTATATGCGTTGTAACGAGTACAGGCGGCGGAAATGGTCCAAAGACTCCTCCACTACCAATCGTTTCAGTCGTGAGAGAGCCATGGTACATCCTTCCTTCCCGAAGTCCATTCACAGTCACGTTAGTGGCGTACACAAGTGGCTGCATCGGTTGTGTCTCATTTGTTCCGTTCTTGATTTCCATGACCATGTCGGACTTGACAACCTGGAAGGTCCCACGAACCTCATGTGGTTCTTCATGAGACCTGACGCCATGCTTGAGGACAGACGGATCGGCATAGTCGTAATCTACGAGGAAATAATGGATGAGACCTGGACTTGTCGCATTGACTTTGATGATGATGCTGTCAATTGTTCCAGGTAGAGGATCCATCGTCGTCAGGACGAGAGAAGGCGCATTTGCATGTGTGCTTGCATTAGCTCTCATGAGATCTCCATACACCTGACTGTGACGGTCGTCTGAAAGCAGACTTTCGGTCATTAAAGTTACCTCGTAGCTCGTATTTGACTGCAAGTCTCCTAGCGTTACGACTGTGTCTCGATCTTGAGCATATACAAGCCCTGTAGAGACAACGTCCTCATGAGTACTCTTGCCTATGGTTAGCTCAGCTACTTCTGCAGCTTGTAGAAAGGTGGTGAGGGTGTCATTAGTTTGAATAGATTCTCGCACGACATAATGGATGTAGCAAGGAGTATCATCAAGTCTGATGGTGGCTTGCAGACTGTCGTTGGATGCAGGAAGAGGAGCAAGTGATACACTTGTCATGTGTGGAGCTATACGATGTGTTGTTACTATTGAGAGCTCACTTCGATCACTCGTGACTTGGTTTCGAAGTTCACTTTCAGTGTACACATAGAGCTGATACGTCGTATTGTCGGTCAGATTGGACACTTGGAACTGCATCGCCTTGTCTGTTTGTTCCTGACCAACCTCTATGTTCACAAGCTCTCGTACTTCATCACACACTTCCTGCCTCTTATATCCGTTCACTTTTTCAAAGCAGTAGTGGACAATGTCTGTTTTCTTCTCCTTTCTAATCACGACATGAATGCTGTCTGTAGCGCCAGGTGTAGGCACAACGCTTTCGAGTACAATGTCCGAAGCCTTGGCATTCGTACGTTGCTCCAGCATCTCTACATATCTCTCTCCAAAGACACCATTACTATGCAGTGTCTCTGCGAACAGCTCAAGAACAAAGGCAGAGTCTTCTTCTAGGTTTCCAATCCAAATACGCATGGCAGCACTACCTCCGTAGCTTGTATTGGTCTGATGATACGGATTCAGCAGGTTCCAATCAACATGGCCGACCTTGATATCAGCAGTGTTCACCTGCGGCTGGGTTAGAAGCCACTCCTGCAGCTTCTGAGGCGTGTCAACTTCTTTCGTTGGGCGGCGCAAGAGAGGGGAGTAGCTGGCTGGGACGATAACGTAATGAAGGTTACCTGGACGATATAGCTGAGCGTCGACTGTCAGACTCGATACGCTGCCGTTCGTGGCAGTAATCGATGCGCCGAGGATAGCGGGGGCATTGTCATGCGTCATTGCAGACACCGTGGCACTCTGTAACCCCTGCAGCCGATCTCCTGTTGCAAGTGCAGTCACATGAACTTGATAGCGCTGACCAGCGCCTAGACCACTTATGATGAACGAGTGTCGACGCATATTCGCAGCAGCCACCAGCTCCTCGACACTGGAAAAGTTTCCCCAAGGCACTTCACCTCGAGCAATACTAGGCACTTCATTGTCTACTGTCTCCTTCGTAGATGGAATCGTAGTGCCAGTATGATTCTGCGCAGCTGCAATGTACTCGAGACGGTATCGATACAGCGCTAGCTGGTCGTTTGTGACTCTGGCGATTTCAAGTGGATCGAATTGGAGATGAAAGAGCACTTCCAATGCATCTTTTCTTCCAGGTACAGCTAGAGCAGAAGCATTGGTGACGTTTGGAGGCTGCGCATGCGTCAAGAAGACGCTCTGATGGTGATGCATCTCGCTAAAGATGTTGGAATTACTCGGAGACTCTGTGAGAATGAGTGCGTCATACATCGTACTCGGCAGCAGGCCTTCTATTGTTAAGCTGATGATGTCATTCGGCCAAGTGATCTGAGAGTGAGAGTGGAAGACAACATGAGGCACTGTCGCCCGACCGTCTTTTTCTACCGTTGGTGGTAGCTTCCGAAGTAAATGATCTTTTTCAAAGGCGGGAACGATGTTGGATGTAGAAGGCACCAAAGCAATGTGCAATCGACCTGGAGAGGACAGTGAGATGTTTAGGAGAGCCATCGTCGCACTGTCACTAGCTGCTGAAGCCGATTCGATCGCTACGATTGGTGGGTCGGCGCTCGTTTGGACATCTCGAACAGTTTGGACGGTACCGAAGACACCATTGCTGTGAGGCACCTCGACGACAAAGAACACATCGTAGGTTGTATTTGATGCAAGATCATCGATCCATGTCTCGATCTTTTGAGCGTGTGGAATGGCCTTGGAACCAGCAGCGATGACACAGTCAATGTCTATCGAAGACTCTACGACCATGTCCTTTCGGACATCATTAATTGCAATCTTCTTCAGGTCTCTAGCTGCAGGTACTTGACGTCCAGTTGGGAGCACAACGTAGTGTAAGTCAGCAGCTCCAGTGACGACCGTCGACAGCACGAGGGCATGTGCTGATCCATCCGCTGGCGACACAAAGTTCATCGACCTCTTCACTTCATGTCCATGTGTTTCTCCACTAGAAATACTAGCCAAGCCACACAAAAGCAATGCAAGTAGCCCAACGACTCGAGTACGTCTGATCATGTCGAATCCTTCTACCAAATGCACACCTGTTCAAGATCGGCACCACATCATCCCAACTCACTTGCGTTGAGTATGTCTAATCAAGCATATCTTGCAGAATACAAGAACAGTTGATCCTCTCGAATTGTTCTAATATTTCGATCGACATAAATTTCGAGCATTCGAGTGGCGAGGACGTCGTAGAGCAGGATGTCGACCCCGCAAGAGAGAATTAAATTGCTAGAAGATGAGTACAATAAGACGCAGAAGAATAAGGCAACGAACAAGCACTTGATGCTTATCAAGGCGAAAATCGCTAAGATTAAGCGAGAAATGACCGACATGGCGACCAAAGGTAGTGGCGGTGGAGAGGGCGCAGGTTTTGATGTTAGCAAGGTCGGTGATACGCGAGTTGGGCTCGTCGGATTCCCTTCTGTGGGTAAATCAACGTTGCTCACGAAACTCACGGGCACTGCGTCGGAAGCTGCGGCCTATGAGTTCACAACGCTCACGGCCATTCCTGGTACCCTCAATTACCGCGGCGCTCGTATCCAGATTCTGGATCTCCCTGGTATTATCGAAGGTGCCAAGGACGGCAAGGGTCGAGGTCGTCAGGTCATCGGTACAGCTCGTACGTGCAACGTCATCCTCATCGTCCTCGACGCGATGAAACCGACGACACATAAGAAGCTTATTGAGCATGAGCTCGAAGGCTTTGGCATTCGGTGCGTTGGATAGTAATAAAAGTAGGACGAATTGAGCTAATGAGAAGAGTAGATTGAATAAACAGCCTCCGAATATGGTACTCAAGCGCAAGGAGAAGGGCGGCGTGAATTATCAGTCGACAGTGCCGCAGCCGGAGTTGGATGCCGAGTCGGTCAAGTCCATCTTGCACGAATATAAGATCCACAATGCTGATGTGACGTTGCGTGAGGAAGTGACGGCGGATGAGTTGATCGATGCGATCGAAGGCAACCGTATCTACGTCCCGTGTCTGTACGTGATCAATAAGATCGATCAGCTGACCATTGAAGAGCTGACGATCATCGATCAAATGAACCACAACGTTGTCATTTCGGCTGCCCACGGATGGAATCTCGATGAGCTGCTCGAGACGATCTGGGAGTACTTAAACATGATCCGAATCTACACGAAGCCCAAGGGTCAAGCACCGGACTACAATGCTCCAGTCATTCTCCACTCGGCGACTCCGACCGTGGAAGACTTTTGCCAGCGTATCCATAAGGCTCTCTTGCGTCAATTCAAGTATGCCTGGGTCTGGGGTACGTCCGTGAAGCATCAGCCGCAAAAGGTCGGGAAGGATCACTACTTGCATGACGAAGATGTCGTGCAGATCGTCAAGAGGATTTAGAAACGACCGGGAGATCATCCTGTGATCGCGTTCAACTCGACGTAATATGAATTGAGGCGAAGAATCGAACGGATTGGTGCATCCTTTTGCTAGTCTCTTGTCTATTTTCGTTCCTCTAGTAGTAGCTCGTTGGCTAGAATAGAAAGAGCATCTCATGTTGCACGAAACGGTGGCTTAATCGCAAGTGAGAAAGGAGCTCTGGTGATACGAAAGGATGCGAGATCGTTTAGCTGAGCTACGTGGACAAGATGCTGATGATGTTGCTGTCGAGATTGATGTTAGTTCCTTTCGGTTTCTACTGGTAAATAGATGTGGACTGAATCTTGATGCTGGCATGTAGAATGAGTCAGTGGCATCGAATTATTCGCCTCTCACGTGCTGTTGCTCGCAGCCTTTGCATGTACTTGTTAGACCATTGATGTCACTGACGTTTACGTCGCTTGTAGAGATGATGATCGACCCAAATTCATGCAGCAGTTCTTCCAGGATGTCGAGGATATGCAGAATGACTTAACGATTATCATGTACGATACGCTGCTTGGATACTTGCTCCATGGTACGTGTTAACGCCTAATCGGATAGTCATGCGAGTCAGCAGATTGGGGAGTTAAATCAGAGAGCGCTTATGGTAACATCTTCGTTGGAAGAGCATGGTAACCTTGTATCTACGTCCTTTTGATCGATGACGAGTACTGATTGCAACTAGCTGTCAGTAACGAGCTCGCAGAGATTGTCGAGAACGCGAATACTGCTGCTACTCGAGCCAAGGTACAGAGGCATCTATTGACACTTAATAGCTGTTATCCTCCTATCGAATGTCTTACTGATGGGGTTTGTAGGGGAGACTGGAGTACATTAAGAAAGAGTCGAGTGAGAAGAAGAATGATAAGTCGACTGTGTTATCCGAAGTCCGGTAATTGATCTAGGTACCCATAAGCTCATTTCGCATGCCTACCCTTTATGTCTTGGCAGGATTCGAGACAATATGTGTGCTACGCTCACGAAGAAGTTTGTCGAGTGTATGAAGTCTTATCAAAAGGCACAGGTACAAGCTTTCTACGTCCATCGTCGATCCTTCTCTCGTAATGTACTGGACGTAGCAAAAATACAAAGCAGACATGAAAAATAAAGTGAAGCGACAAGTCCAGATCGTCAAGCCTGACGCATCAGAAGCAGAGATAGACGCCGTGCTTCGATCAGGTGACGTCGGGAGCGTATACAAAGCCGCTATCCTACAAGGCACGAACGACTGCATCAAAGAAGTGTACATGAACTGTCAGGACAAGTATCGCGATGTCCTTCGGCTAGAGCAAAGTGTCGCGGAGTTACATCAAATGTTTCTCGACTTAGCGTTACTAGTCGAGCAACAGGGCGAGTTACTCGACCAGATCGAGACTCAAGTAAAGACTGCTGTGAATTACGTGGACCAAGGGAATGAGTTGATCGAGAAAGCGATTGTTAGTCAAAAGTCTGCACGAAACAAAAAGTGTTGTCTCCTCTTCATCGGTCTAGCAATCCTCTTAGCCATGGTCGTGGCCGCGATCATACTTTTAAAGTAAACAAAATACAAATTTTTAAAAGAAGAAAGTGTGTATGACCAGACACGTTAGTTGCCAGGACGGAGCTTTTCCGGGACCTTGAAGACATCACCTAGAGCGTTCTTGAAACAGTCGATGTTGTAGTCGATGATGCCTTGTTTCTGGAAGTTTTCTGTCCGAAGGAGACACACGAGTGCCAAGTAGTTGTTCACTTCACGAAGGTACAAGACCATGCCGTTGTTCAGTTTAATCACAGACGACGATTGCGAGTCGTAGGCTAGTCCATCACCTTCTCCATCATCATTCATGCTATGCGGGCAGGTGAGCGAGGTGTAGGAAGAAAGTAGTGGGGAGACGTACCCGTAGATGCAGGAAACATCGATGACGACGTCGATCATGTCGCTGCATAGTTCATAGTACTGCATGTCGACGGGACTGCTGTCAGTGGCGATATAAACCTTGCTGACGACATCAAAGAGGAATGCTTTTTCCATATTACAGTTCTATCATCCGAGTGAATATAAACGTATCATCTAAAAGACGGAAGGAATGTACGGCTGTAAGGATGTTCAAAAGCGTTTCGAGCGTCGGAAGCTGTGGAATTAGCTTCTGAACGACTTTACTGAACGCCTCAAAGATGCTATGGTCGTAGATGCTATAGGAACGTGAGTAGGATGTACTTGTGTGGATGGAACAAGGGCTGACCTCGTGAGATAGAAGCTCATGTGGATATCCAACTCGCCATCGTTGAGCTCGTCTGTGATTTGCTGCTGGATCTCTCGCTGGCAGTCTGTCGTTCATCATTCAAGAGGTTAAAGATGTTGTATAGGGTAGAATAAGGAGGTAGAGACCGATTTTGTGATCGTCTGAGAGGAAGAGATCGCCATCGACTTTGTGGATGAAAACTTCGAAGAAGATATCAGGGTTGTATCGATGAGCACGGGTGACGGTGTCGTGGAGACGCGCCAAGGCCTCAGCGTATGGCTCGTCTTGCGCGTCGATGACGAAGACGACGGATCCGCAATTGGCAAAGATCATTTCTTCGTTCACAAGCTGTCCACCGTATACGAGATCCTCTATGTGTTTTGTTAATTGTCTAGAGATATAGATAGTCTTGTGGTAATGTACCTTTAAAGTCATAGTCGCCTGGGAAGTCCCAGATCTGAAACTGGACGAACGAATTGTTCGCAATGTACTTGATGTCGAGGCTGTTCGAGTCTTCTAGGAAGAGTGTTTCGTGTGGAGACATTTTGTGGAAGACGACACGTTGGATGCTGGATTTGCCACTCCTATATGATGCAAGTTTGCAGGGTAGACGGTTAGAAGGGCTGTAGGATGCAAGGAAGAGGGATATAGAGTGGAAGGCATGTACCGTCGTAGACCCATGAGAAGGATGCGAGGTTTGTTTTCGCCTGTCAATGTCGTGGAGTCGTCGCCATAGCTGTGGAGAGAGTGGGAATAGAGATAAATGAGATATAAAGTCCGCACGACTGAATCGGATGTGTCGTGTACCTCTGGGAGAGCGGGTATCCGTCCGAGTCTGTTTATATTTTTATGCAATATGAATGTATAGACAGTTAGCTTTCTTCTTCAAGGTTTACACTAGTCTAGAAGTAGTAAACGATGCATAGGGACGTACGCGAGCCGTCACTCCAGTTCAGGTCCATTCTAATCCGATTTCTGTGTCGATGCTGCTTCCGCTTTGATAAGTAAATATAGTGATTGATTTTAAACTGCGATATAAATAATTATACGCCATCTCATTTTATTAAAATGGGACTGCGGTTGAATATACCTAATTATCTGCTCTTCTAGTGGATTGATCATGATCCTCTAGGAACAAGGGTGTATGTGCATGTGCATCGTTCTATATGTGATTGCAAAGAAAGTGGAGATGATGTATTCAGATAAGAATGACAAGTGCATTGTAAATTGTGACGGCAGTGCCTAGCTGGTGGGAGGCTGGTAGGTATTCTTTTGGTTCCATTCGTCCAACTTTTGCTCGATGAAACTAATCACGCTCTTGTCTGGGACAATAAATAGGTGCGTATCATCCAAATCTTCGATGACAAAGCGATGCTACAGATAGCATTCATCAGCTATGTGCATCCAGATTATTGACAAGATATAATTAGCATACCTGCACAGCAGTCTCATTCAAGTGCAGCAAGTATTGCTTCGTTGCCTGGTCACTACACGCAGCACGCATGCATTCAATAAGCTATCTTTTATAAGAGAGAGATAAGAAGACGCACCACTTGACGAGTACTCCTTTATTGGCAGTCGGCATCGATTCCGCCTTTGATCACGCTATTGCGTCCTCATACTTAAATCCCATCAACTCGATCAAGTACGATTCGGACCACCGAGACGACATGCATTTGGCGGTAGATGCAGGCATTCCGATCCCGTCGCTTCTTGTTGTCATTTGCAGCACCTTCCAAAGCTTTTATGGAGCTTCGTAGTAGAACGAAAGATGCCAAGGCAGTGCGTATTAAGCAGGAAGTGATACCTACCAGCCAGAGGTCCAATAGGACGAAAAAGAGACAAGAACGAGCAATATCTACGACTATGAAGCAAGAGGATGAGTCTAGTGCAGTAGAGAAGAAAGCAAAGATGGTCAAGAAAGAAGATGTCAAAGTGAAGGAACCTCCTTATTGGAAGGAAATGATGGAAGGCATTCAAGAGATGCGAGCGAATATCAAAGCTGAGGTGGATGACGACGGATGTCAAGTACGTCCTTATCCCATTGCATCATGATACGATGCTAAAATAGCGACTACTAGGCATTTGCAGAGGAATCCATTCCACCACACGAGTCTCGCTTCCGACTATTAGTTGGCGCCATGCTAAGCAGTCAGACGAAAGACCCGGTTACTGCCGCTGCTGTCCGACGGATGATTGACAGCGAGCATGGTAGACTTCATCCTTCATTAATTTCTATATACACCCTTCTCATATACACTTGACAAGGTCTGACGGTCGAAAGTGTGGCAAACGCGAGTGAAAAGGAACTTGCAGAGCTCATCTATCCTGTCGGTTTCTACAAGCGTAAGGCACAGTATCTGAAAGCGGCTGCTTTAACTCTCCAAAAGCGAGCGCAGGAGTCTGGAGATGAGGTTGTGGATATCCCAAACACGACTGAAGGTCTTATTAGTCTCAAAGGCGTTGGTCCGAAGATGGCGTACCTCGTGCTGCATCTTGCCTGGGGAGAGTATGCTCCTGACTCTTTGCTTTGAGTGATAAAAAATTAACAATTCGGTGGTAGGAATGCTGGAATCTGTGTCGATACACACGTGCATCGTATTTCGAACCGACTCGGATGGGTCAAGTCATGGAATAAGAAGAATCCGAAGAGCCAGGATCCAGAGAAGACACGTGCTGTACGTGTCACTTTACTGTGAAAATTAAATGCTTGAAACTGAGATGTATTGATTTGGTAGGAGTTGGAAGAGTGGCTACCGAGAGAGCACTGGGGACCTATTAACCACTTGCTTGTTGGCTTTGGACAGACGATTTGTCTTCCTCGAGGTCCGAAATGTGATGAATGCAAGATTAATCACTTGTGTCCATCAGCTCATTCTTCAGTGATATAACGAGCTTGTCTTTGCTTTATCAGGCTTTAGTGAAGGGCATTGTCGATGTAGGAGATGGGATGAATGGTTGAAGATGATTGTCTCTTTCTTATGAACTGATATCTCTCTTGTCCATGAATTACGTTGCTACTGTTTCTTGTTTAAGGTGTTTTGGTCGAGTGAAGGTAAGAAATCGTTTTCCTTGGCAGTGATGAGGCTTCTTGACGACTACGGACAAAAACGATGTGAAAGATGCTTCATATCCATTCTCGCCACCATACGCATCTACAATCGATTCATCGCTTCTAATATTAATAAATGGCTCGGCCGGCAGTAGATGTCACTATCTATAACGCGAACTGGTCTATGGAGATGATCGCACTTGCTTTGGATGCTAGTTCGCTCCGTTTAGCACAAGTGACTGCTCAAAAGTGCAAGAGGGTAGGTATGTGAATTGGATGACTCTGTTACTTTCTCTTTGTAGTAAAACAATCGGATTGATCCATCTTGTCGTCGTCGAAATGATCTTAAATGTACTGTTCATTAATCTCATCAAAATAGATAGAGATGTTAGGCCTTGTTGACGCTGAATACTAATTCAGCATAATTAGAGATGCATCTTTTGTAGTTATATTTATGATACTCGAATGGGACAGCTCTGTATTCGTTGATAAGTGCCGATCGAGAGTAGCTACATGCTATGGAAACCTAACGTAGCACTTCAATAGATCTTTTCCCACTGAATCGAATGCATAAGCGAGTGTGCTATATTGCCAATGGAGATACGAATTCATATTCCTGGTCTATGTCTGTTATCGCCTTGGATGCAACCAAGAGGAAACCATCTTCGAGAAGACTACTACCGCCAGCCGAGGCTTTGGATAACTAAACATGAGCATAACGCTCTGCTAAAGTCACAACTCAAGCATCAACGTACTATTAATGAAATTATCAAGCATGAAGTCTAGTTGCCAGTACGCTTGTCTAGTCCAAGCTTCGCCTCGTCATTAATAAAGTCCCAAACAGCACTGACTTTTACGAAGACTTCCAAGCTTTCTCCATCGCAGCCACTTCCGCCCCAAGAGACTATACCAATCATCTTTCCATCTCGAACCAATGGTCCACCGCTGTCTCCATCACAGACTTGTTGCTTTTGCAAACCATCTTCCCTCTCTGCGGCCTGCACACAAAGGTTTGCATCGCCTACCTTGTTGCCAAAGATCAACCGCCTCAACAGGCCATTATAGCGTTTCTTGCAAATCATTATATCGACTACATTCATTTTATCGGCTCCAAGGAGCTGATTTGGAATAGGTGAGTTTTCATAATACTGTCCCCATCCATAGATCGTGGCCTTCCCGGTTTTGTCCAAGTAAGGCTCACTGCGGCTACCCAGCTGCATGTAGTTAATTTCATTCCGTGGTAGCTCATAATCTCGAAGTCGGAGGATGGCGACATCATATTCACTTGTACGTGGATTGTAATCTGGATGTACCTTCACATCTTCCACAAGTACCTTTTGTCCTCGGTCATCTCTATTCCAAAACACTCTTCCCAGGACCACAACAATCGGGGGATATTGACCCTTCGGCAGCTTCTTGTCGATGGCGCAATGTGCAGCAGTGACAACATAGTATTTAGATACGAGAGACCCTGCGCAAGTGTTAAAACTTCGCGCTTTATGACGCAAACCCAAGAATACCACACTCGTGATCTCGGAAGAAAAGACCAGTCTTCCGTTAGCGATACGGTTTTCTTCTGTTGTCGAGAAACTCATATTAATCGAGGCGGAAACAGTGCCTTCATCGTATGAGTCTGCTTTGGTAGCTAAGAAGCTTGAGGTGAAGGATACCAGTAATAAGCATGCGAAGAAAGGTGTCAACGACGGCATGATTGAAATGCCAGGGACGAAGCGAGCCTGAACCTAAAGCTACTGAACTTGACTTTGAGCTTTATTAAAATGGATGCGAGGTAGCGACCTTTATGTGTCCAGTTCCCGACTTTCAAATCGGCTCATCACCGGTCATATCAAATGCAGAATAATGCTCTAAAGACTACACGAATCAAAGCAGCACGACCGTGCTGAAAATAACTATCCATTCATTGAATTGTACACAGCACTGGCTCGTGCAATGCAATTAGACTGGAACAAGCTAGTTCGTGCCAAGAGGAGCTGGTGGGTTCTATAGCCGGATTCATAGATTTCATATTTCGTTTTTTGTTTTTTTATTTGTGTTTTATTTGTATTTTATTTGTTCAAGTTCAAGAAAATTGGTCACAGAGATGATACAAAGACAAGCAGAGAAGGAGGGATTCTTTTCGAGAAGCTCCGTTTCGACGCTCGAGAGCTTCTGGAA
>JAADVB010000377.1:0-15050 GCA_023334545.1 Salisapilia sapeloensis
ATTCGATTTACTTGCAGCATTGAGCTCTTCGCCATTTCATTGGGACGGAGTACAGTGCGAGTCGCATATATCTCTTATTATTTCGTCTACTACTGTGCTATTCTTGTTCCGAAATAATAGCGAAGAGCCCACCCAGCCTTTCGCGCGCTTTTTCAAATGTGCACACTTCGAGCACCAGGCATGCCTTAAAGTCTTCTCGAAGATGGTTTACGCTCGATTGCATTAAAGACCAAGACAGAGACAGACCAAAGATATAGAGTGGCATCTCCATTGGCAGTACAGAACACTCGCTTATGCATTTGATGTTGTGGAAGAATGTTAAATTGAATTGCTGCGTTAGATTTCGATATCACGAAGCTTATCCGAATCGGCTATTCTCAGCGAACGCGGGATTGCCCAATTCGATTATCATAAATAGAATTACAAAAGGAGAATCTCCAATGTTGCCGAATCGATATCTAGCGCGAACATGGCCTAACTGTTTTCCCAGAGCAGAAGTGTGCCACCGATCTAATAATGAAAAATCTGATTTTATTAAGCTAGAACTAGCTTTCAACCGACAACTACACCTTCAGCGAGACGCGGAATGTGATGCAATTATGTGTGAAGATTAATTCATGCCATGTGTACAAGTCGGTTGAGTAGCTCTATGGAAATCACCATCAGTAGACAATGACACCATTATGGATTGAGTGGAAACACAAGCGTTCACATATTCTACATAATTATTTTCCAATCCTGGTTACCACAAGTTACCTAATATACGATAGATATTCACAAGTAATGATATAGCATACAGCTGGAAGACCTTTCTTGCATTCCCAGCTGCTCGTATCTAGGACGGACGGTCGTTTTACTCATCGTAAACAATACTTAATCAAATCAAATGCATGCTCAGTTCTCCGGCATCGATGAAGCGATTGCAGACAGCCGACTTTCTTCTTAGCCGACGCGTAAGTAGAGTTTAAATTTTACTTTAGGCTGCATAGTGTCGCTGTAACTAAGGGGGCTGGTTAATTAGGTCAAGACCGTACAGCGACACAAAGCCTGATCGAAAGACATTTTAAACGCTTCGTCTTGAGCCTAAACTTTCGACTCTTGGTTCTGCCTATTCAATCTGGTATTCTTGTCAACTTCAACGCCATCGCCATAGAAAATGAGAGACCATTTAAAAGGGGAATAAAAGAAGTGGAAGCGCATTTTTCACAGGCGGCCTACATATACTTAAGCTAGGTTTAGTCGTAGAGGAACAACATCATAAGAGTTACCTATTTCGCAGCAGAAAAGCGAAAGAAATAAAGAATGACATGTGTATGTTGGATTCAAGAAATACATTATGCTTTAAAACTCATGGTGCAAACTCGCATGGGATCGAGAGTATGGAATGGACGACAGGTTGTAAGCTCTTAA
The DNA here is from genome assembly GCA_023334545.1 of Salisapilia sapeloensis. NCBI lineage: Eukaryota > Oomycota > Peronosporomycetes > Peronosporales > Salisapiliaceae > Salisapilia > Salisapilia sapeloensis. The sequence goes on from JAADVB010000377.1 coordinate 1,411, forward strand.
AGTAGCAACTTCAAATAGAGCGCTACTATAAAACATCTACCTCACAAATTACTTTCAGGTGAAAGCTTTGTCACTATAAGGAACTATATAAGCAGCTTACAAGTTGTAATTCCTCCTGACCACCAGCAAGCATAAATCTAGCCGTGTATGCGACAGCAAGCGCAGCTAGCGATATATGATCATTATATAATTATATAGGACAATTCGACAATGATCTTTTCTAGCATACTAAACTGTAAAGAAGGCACCGAACTTCATAATACAATCAATTAGAAGGGATAGAATTTTGTTCTGCTCTCCTCGCGTATACTTTGCATAGGAAATCTAGTTTATCTTCCTCAAACGCTTCCCTTTTTGTTCAGAAAATATAGTCCAGAAACGCATACCTTACTCAAGTTATTATCATGCCCAATACCACTAAAACTATGCCATTTCGGTGATCGCTATATATAAAACTCAAGTACTTTGCAGTCGTACCAATACTATGGCCTTTATTACAGGACGAACAGACACAATATCACAAGTCTCAAAATGAGTGACGACCAGAATGAATTGCTACGGAACCCGCCATGCCTCCGTACTGGATTGTTGTGGGGCATTGCGACGGGAACCTTGATAGGTGCGCATCATTACCGCACTTACAGAAACATCACAAAAGCAAGTGATTCTGCTGTACTCGTCTTTGGAGCTGTCGCCGGCATCTCATGGTATGCTAAAGCTCTTTATCTCATGGCTGACACGCATTAACATAACATCAAATTGTAGGCTCGTTTGCTCGATGGGATACCGTACTAGGAAGTCACAGACTCGGCAGTTTATGGAAACGATGAACAATCCAAATCGCAGCTCCGAGGCAAAGGAATTCCTGAATTCGCGAGTAGAACCAAAGAGGGAAGATGATAGCAAGTAATAGACGACCTAAAAGGACTTGGTTGATGGACACTTGTACAAGTTGTTTGGATGGAATTTAGTTAACTACACTACTTTGCAAATCTGCTCATGCTAAACTCGCTATGTGTCCGCCAAAGCAGTAACTAAACACATAGATCGGATCTTTCCAGTGCTAAAGATTGTAGACATTGAGGTAGCAAGACTTCTAATGTACCATATGTGGTTGGTATCCTGATTAAAGCAAGTAGCATAAATGCAAAATTCAATTCAAGAGGTCTATTTCAGCTCATATGTTGCGACACTTTCGCTGTACAAATATGAAGAATCAGTCCTGTCTACGCTTTTAAACATAGCCAAATAATTCTACTTAGTAGAATTATGTGCATGATTGGATCAATCTAAAGTCTGTTATTTTATCATAAGACTACATCTTCTCAAATATGCACATACAAGCATGTCAATTGATAAAAAACACAATTCCATACACAACCCAAATATGAGACGGAGCCATATGCGTAAGATGCCAAAAGTAAAAGTTTGCAATTCTCGCCAATTGCGACTTTACCAACCTACCAACTAATATTCAAAATCCATCGAAGTATCTCGATCTCCAAAATACGTCTCTGCATCCTCCACCTCTTCATTCGGATCAAACGGCGGTTCCATCTCGACATCTTCTTTCGCCTTTTCATTCGTTCCTGATTCGGCCACTTCCTCCGTCACTTCCTCCTCCGCTTCCTCCTCCTCCTTACTCTTGTTTCTCTCCTCTGCCTCCTTATCCACCATCATCTCCATCGTATCCATCATCTCCGTATCCATCGGCGCACTCGAAACACTCAGCGCCATTTCGATCAAACGACGATTTTTCCTCTCTTCCGCCTTGAACTTTCTCTTCAATTCAGTCCGAGCTCGATCTGGAAACAACGTCGCAAGCATCCCAAAGTCCATGCCTACTTGACTTAAACACTAGCTACACATCAGTCTCTACAGTTTACTAAAGGCAAAATTATATAAAATACATAATAAAACTGCTTCGTCTCTTCTTTCGTCCATCGACGTCTCGACTGCACTGGTTTCTCCACTTTCTTCACCTCCTCTTCCTCTGCTTCCACCTGTACACTCTTTTGTGTAATCACCATTTGGCCATTAATAATCTGGACACTCGGTTGCAACACGGTATTTCCATCTGCACTCGGAGCATCGTTTCCGAATTCAGGCACCTCCACTTCCTCCCCATTCTCCTCTTCCGTTCGTTCGCGAGTCCGTCGACGTGGAATCGATAGGGCTAATTGACGCATACTCATGATCGGCAGATCATCCGGTAGTTCCGTCTCTTCTGCAACAGCTTCTGATTCTTTCTTTGCCCTTCGGACTCTCGGAACCGGTGGGTTCGTCCATAGCGACTGCGCATACAATCGAGCTCGTTCACGCACTGGCACAGGCTACCAGAAGAGCTTAGTAACTACTTATCCACAGAATGCCATCCTTCCTACCTCTTCAACCGGCACAATTTCTTTTCTTTTACTTTTCTTTTTCGGAGTTGCTCGACTTCTCTTGTCCGTTTTCTATCTTGATGTAAGTATAGAGGACGGATAGATGTACGGTAGTAAACATACGGATTTGCTAGATAGAGTGGCGAGACGAGGTCGAGCTTTCGGTTTGTCCTGCTTCTGTTTCTTATGACTGTCCGTCTCTGTCTCTTCATTCCGTCGCTTTGGCGTTTGGAACGGTGATTGCTCCGTATCACGCTGTTTACTGGTTGATGATGCCCTCTGACTCGGAGGCACAGAAGGATAGTCTGGAGACTCTGGTACGTCTTCACTATCATCATCCACTTGGATGGGTGTAAACGTCTTGGATGGCTGCGTGGTTGGAGTCACCTGCAGATTGGATGGAGTCGACCGTGCTTTGGACGGTGTTTTAATCGGAGATGGGGTAGGAGCAGCCTGTGTAGGTGCTGTGTTGGTCTGTGGAGTACTAGACTCTGTCTGTTCAGTGTTCTGAGTACTTGGAGGCGACTTTGTAGGCGTAGCAAATGTGTCTAGAGGTGCATCCCACACTAATGACGCGTCTCGTGACTATTGTCATCGTTCATACCAATATATCAATATCTATTATACCAAATATACCTGTGCAGCTGTAGCAAACTCCTCCGCCGTAGTAGCTGCATTTGTGCTTGCTTCGCTTCGTGCTACTGGCCTCGCTATCCATCAATTCGTCATGAGAACCACTTCTTCTTCCTCTATGATAGCCCATACACTATATGCGCCAATAATAAGTACCTTTACTCTGAGAAGGCTTTGCTCTGGGTGCAATGGGCAGTCGTTTACTCTTCTTGCCCTTTCCTTTCGGTAGCAATGGCACGCGAGAGCTCATCTCTGATACTCGAGACACCAACTTCCTAATTAGTGTCCAGTATTCGTGTCCAATTGGTTGAAATAGTCCAATTTCAGCCAATCCTACAACTTTCCTTTCATAGAAAGAAAGCCATATCGTATGATTGGAAGAAATGTCGAGAAACATTGTTTATTGGCTGAAAACAAGTGCACAAGAACCACCCGCACTCTACGCGATAGAAAACGAGTGAAAACGACGATGGCTGACCTGCAGGACCCGGTAGCTCGCGCTCGAGCAATTGCGGCTCGACTGGCCTCGACGTTGCCTCAGAACGCCCTAGGCAAACGCAAAGACCGCGGCGAGGTTCGTACTTGTCTCCCATCCTGCCTACTCGATTGAACCGTCACCGACCCTCCCATTCTTTCATACTTATGCCCTCATGCCCATTCCCGACCCCATCCTATACTAAATATACAGGATGATGGTAAGACATCTAGTATCAATCGATCCTGCTCTTGGAGCACCATCTAAATTTACTTTTCCAATCATTGCAGATGACCTGTTGGCAGGCAAGAAGCGAAAGAAGGTGTATATTCCAGTGGATAAGTATCCCGATGTCAATTTCATGGGTATGTCTACCTCTCTCTTTCTTGACCTTTCTTATTTTCTAAGAATTTGCACTCAGGTCTCTTGATCGGTCCCAAGGGTTCGCATCAAAAGCGTATGGAAGAGGAATCTGGCGCGCGAATCCTCATTCGAGGCAAAGGGTCATCGAAAGACCCGTCAGGGGAACCGGATGGAGATGAAGAGATGCACGTACTCATTACAGGCGACACGGACGACGCAATTGCACGTGCACAGTCTTCGGTCGAAAACATTCTCTACAACCCGCAAGAAGCGCAACGTCTCAAGTCGGAACAACTGAAGCAGTACGTCTACTTCCATTTCCATCTCGAAACCATCCTTCTTTTGACAACTAAGACGAAAACTATCCATATCATACAAAGAAATTCCATAAATACACATACTAACTATAAAAACTCCATAGATGGGCAGAAATGAATGGTACATATAATGAAAACTACCGTGCGTCTGCATATGCGCCGGAAGGAGACTCGTCGCACTATGGTCCCGCCTCGACATCCGATACGTCCGTCCAGACGGAGATGGAAGTGCCTCGAGAAATGGTCGGATACGTCATCGGTCGAGGCGGAGAGACTATTCGCGACCTTCAGACCAAGTCCGGAGCACACATCCAGGTCATCCGAGAAGATGATGGCGCGCCATTAACCGCCTACCGCTCTCTGTCCATGTCCGGTCCTCAAGACACGATCGACAAGGCCAAAGCTCTCGTCCAGCAGCTTATTGACGAGCGCATGTCGCTTAACCAACAAGGGCCTACCACGACCTCCACTTCCGCCTCTTACAAGAGCTCTTCTCAGCCTCCTGCTAGTCACACGAATCCGGATGGTACGGAAAGTATCATCTTGATGATCCCAAATGACCGTGTCGGTCTTCTCATCGGACGTGGCGGAACGACGATCAAGAGTCTCCAGATGCGGACACAAGCAAACGTCCACATTCCGCAGACACCAGACGAATCCGATCCGAACATGCGTCGTATTACTATCAGCGGCACGTACGACCAAAAGGAGAGTGCTCGACAGGAAGTCATGACACTCATGAGCACGAGCGACTCGGCTGCGGGAGGCCAAGGCGCTGCACCACAATACGGCAACGCTGTCGTGTACATGACGATCCCGAACGAACGCGTTGGTGTCGTCATCGGCAAAGGCGGCGTGACGATCAAGAGCATCCAGGAACGGTATCAGGTCAAGGTGCAGATCCCGCAAGTGCCGGATCCAGGCTCCAACCCGCCTGTACGGACCATTGGCATCCACGGACATAACCAAGAGTACGTCAACCAGGCCCGAGGCGAGATCGATCAGATCGTGATGCAAGGTGCTGGTGGCGGTGGAGGATACAACTACTCTAGCGTGGACCAGTCGAGCCACTACGCGCCGTCGTACGACGCGTCGGCGTACTATGGACAGTACTACCAGGAGGCACAGCCAGCGTCGACGGAGGAGACAGCGGATGATCCGAACGCCTACTGGAATGGCTTCTACGACTATGCGGCGTACTATGGCATTGAAGCTGCGAATGCCGCGTGGGGTGTCACGGGTGAAGCAGCGCAGCAGAGCGTTGAAAACTATCGACAGTACATGCAGCAGACGGAAGAGGTACGTTTGCTATATTGATGTATGATAAAGATATGAGTATGAAGAATTAATGACAAAAGTAGACGTCTGGTACGTCGTAAGGTTGTGCTCGCTCTTTTTTTCGAAAACAAAATGGTATTTTCGTTTCGTTTTATTGGATCGTGCAATTCTCCTTGGTCTTGGTCTTTTCGCTTTCGATCAAATCGGCTTGCGTCATGGATGCTGGACGTACGCACATTTGCAAAAAGAGTTTAAGTGTCTATTCTAGTTACGAGCAAAAGAACAAGCGCAACATACGATTAATACTCATGAGGAAGGCATCTCGAGCAATCGTCTCGAGCGCGTCCATCGTATTCTCAGCTGTCTTGGCACTCGTTTCTAGGTGGCAAGGAAGACGCGTCAATTTGCAAATTGGCACAAGTAGAAATGTTGAGGAGTACCAAGGAAGCGACAATTGTACTGCTGCGCAGTCTTTCGACCTTCTTCCGACCCGACGACTCGATTCGGTAAATCGATCTTATTTCCAACGAGGAGCATTCCCGGTATATTCGGAGAAGAGTACTGTTGGATATTGTTCATCCAATACCCCACATCTACGAAAATACATTAAAGTCCATACACGTCCATCTCCTAACACCAACGTACTATCAAATGACTTGCGATCACTGACGTCATACACGAGGACAATCCCATTCGCGCCCTTGTAATATGCTACATACACCATCAGCCTCGTCCCTACTCGTACACAAACCAAAAAGATATCTACTAGCTGTGATCCGATGGAAACGTTCTTGGCCGGCAGTGTCCCAGATTTGTAGCGTTATATCCTCTTCTTCAATCTGAAAATGCCGCAATTTGAAATCCACGCTACAAGCACTTGAGTACCTCCATACAAACACATAGACAAGTAGCTGTACCCTGCTGTCGCCAACATGGACTCTGAGAAAGAGTCACCTGAAAAGACGCGCATCAGACTCGTTTTGCCCACACCTATCGGCAACGTTAACTTGATGACAGCAACATGTCCCAACAAAACTGCACGTACCGCTATCGCCGAGTAAAAGTAACTTAAGCTTATGCTTCTTCGTACTCGACTTGGTAATCGGTGCGGCTGGCGGCTTCACTTCCTTTTCCACTGCTGGTGCCTCGAGCTTGGGTTTCGCCGGAATCGCCTCTTTCTTACCAGCCATACTGAAGCGAGGCATGCTCTTGGAAAACATTTTCGATGTAAAGCTCGAGGCGCGAGATGTCAATGTATTTCGAGATGACTTTTCCACCTTCATCTTGGTTTCCTCCTCTTCCTCCATCTCTTTCTCTGCCAACTCGGCTTCTGTTAAGCCATCGATCTCATCTTTCTTCGGGGATACCGTCGACTGATGCAGGCCTTCCGATAGTAAATCCAGTGTCTTGGCAGACAAAGCTCCCGTCGGCTGTGGCACCTCGACTTTCGTCGAGCTCTGTTTGACATGGGACGGATCGACTGGTTTCGACCCGGCGAGATACATGCGAGACATGGAAGCAGCTCGTTTGGCTACATCCTCATCCTCCTCGCCTCCGGCGCTGTCATTCTGGTCGTCTGACGTATCAAGAGGGGGTGGCCCGGACGTGAAGGAACAACTGCGTCGCCGGTCACTCCCGCCTTGCACATCCTCAGATCTGTCCTGACTTTCACCAACGATGGACCGACTGCGAGTCCGGCCACGACCTTCCATGGCCATTTCCATCTCTCGCTCCCATGCCCGCTGTGCGTCGTCTTCGCTCATGAAACGTCGATGCTGTTACTATCCGATGCAAGTGCTGCTCGCCACGTCGGGCGTAAAGTGTCTTGGTATCCTTCTAATAAATACAGGACGTGGGGAACGCCAAGGACTCGCAAATGCTACTGACGCTGCGCCTGCCTTCTCGTGGCCTGTAGAGTGATTTCTAACCAATCCACATGCTGGATTTTGCTTTATAGCCAATCTCAAATGAGAATCGCGTAACAAATGAAATGCTCGTCGATTACTGCCTTTCGGTGGACCTTTAGCTGTACGCTCGAGGTGCCAATGGCTTTCCAAAAATATACTTCTTTCATGCACATATGAGACGTGTGGAAAAGTTCGAGTGCAGGTTTAAAGGCGAGTCGTACCCACCGTATGTTGTCAAGCGGCCGACGACCAAGACGAGCTCGCTGCCAGTCAATGAGCCACCTGACGTTTCCAATCAAAGCTTGCAGCCTCGACGAGTGTATCAACCTACGCCACCTATAACTTCTGTACCTGTTACTAGCCCACCACGCCATCGTCGTCCGTCCCTATCGGAACAATTGCAGCAAATAGGTAGCAAAGTTGACGCCATTACGGCAAGTCTAAAAGGTTCGAGAACTGCCCAAGTGTCCTCTTCCACCTCGACTCATGTGGCCGACACTGCCACAGCTACGTTGAAGCTGCAGGCAGTGCATGTGCGTGTCGGTCGGCTCGACAGTCGACTATCTAGCACCGTGCATTTCTATCGAGACCGATGCGAGTACCTCTTCCTACACCCATTTCGAGATGTCGAGATCTGCATGGTCATGTACTATCGTGACATGCGACAGCTTCATTTCCAAAAGTCGACTCGGACCTTGAAGTTTAAGGTCAATCGGCGACTACAGCACTTTGGGGAAGATTATCAACCAGAGAGCGTCCATCACTGGCTCGAACTTGCTTTTCTATCCGTCGATGACGAAAGCAAGCTCCGATCTGTTGTTCCATTTTCCAAATAAAGAATTTATCTTGTCTTTTTCTTAGATCAGAAAGTAGTACTTGAAGACATCAAGGCGGTTCATAGACTAGAGATTAATCCATACGCGCGTGGACAGGCGCGAGGTACGAGTTATGGCGAAAACACAGGCAATTGGCATTCGATATCTGTGTTTTGGAGCTGTGCAATGGATTTCTCACAAGGTCTCTGCTACCTCACGCTATCACTTCTTCCCGTCGCAGTGTCTACGCCAGACTACAATGTACCTACGTCAGGGACGAAAATCCGATTCAAGAAAATGGAAGAAAAAAAAGCTACAACTGCACGACTTGATTCCTGCCGTGGATCCTGGCGCCACCAAGCTCATTCTGCCTTTCGCGCTCGACCTCCCAAGTACTACATACAAGATGCAGCTCCGCAACGTCCTCTTCTTTGCCGCCATGGCCGTCACCGCCGTCTACGCTCAACAAGACACGACTGGTAACCAAGAACCTGCGGTCACTCCGACGGATGCTAGCGCCCCTGCTGCAGGAACGAGTGCATCGGGCACGATGGAAGCGTCGGGCACGAACGCCGAGGCCTCGACGGCAGGGTCCGTTAGCGAATCCGAAACCACACCTACAACCGAAGATGCTGATGAAGACGCCACAGCGCCTGAAGACGACACTACCGAAGATGAGGCTCCTGTAGATGGCAGCGAAGAAGAAGAAGAAGAAGAGTCGATGCCTGGATCGGAAGAGACGGAAAGCGAGTCTGGCAGCGGCGAGACTTCTGACGCCTCGGGAGACTCAGGCAGCGGCTCGGACTCAGCCGTCTCCATGACGAGTGCCAGTGCTGTCGTGACGATCGCGACCGCCACGGCTGCGTACTTCTTGTAGATCGCCACGCTACATGTGTCCGAAATGAATCCATTTTTCTTTTTCGTGCTCTCTCTTGTCTGATTATAACTTCACATTCACTTCAACATGTATCTTGTAGGGATGTAGTCAGCACTACTATCCTTCGACGTCAGTAGAACAACTGATCTGGTCATGAACACCCAAGTATATTTTCTCACTGTACTAGTTCTCTGGACGATATGCTGGGCTGAAAAGAGCGTCATGCTGTCAAGCGAATCATCGATCGTGCCCGGTGGACCTGGTGCCGGCGCAAGTGCTTCAAATGACAGTGACGTGCTCGATCGCATTGAAGGCTCTGCTAACGGAGAAGCTGGCCCTGCTGGCATTGAGAGCAAAGATTTAGACGACTCTGGTTCGAATGCTGCCTCGATATTCACGGGCAGTACCGCCCTTGCGACGATAAGTACCTTGGCTTTCTACTTGGCTTGAGCAGTAATTTGAAACACGCAATAAGAATTTGCTTTTAACGGTCTATGGATGTTGCTTTCCCGATCGGTCTACAGTAGCGAACACCAGCCACTGGTGTACTAGAGGTCCCTTTACTTGCTCCATGCATGAAAGTCCCGATAGTCCATCTTCTTGGTTAAAATCGTCCAAGTTTGATTGATCATTGCTTCCAAGGTCATAAGGTCACTGCATGCTCTTGTGAAGCGCTTGGCTAAGCACAAACCAGTATGGTCGAAAGAGGAGTATAAGGACAAACCAAGTGGGGAAAACTTGGTCTTGCTTTATTCGAGAACTTGTCTTCATTCCTAATATAAACGACATGCATACGTGCATAGTTTGACAAGCTAGTAAACAGCTAAAGTACAAGACAAGCAGTAGCATGATCACAAAAAGGGTTACTTACCAAGCTAGGAACGCATAAAGGGAACAAATGAATAACGCGCTGGTATTAATCTTGATTAGAGATAGTACGCTAGAGCGGATGCAGTCATGAAGACCGTCGCACCAGCATGCACCATTGTTGCAGCGTCCGAGTCGTCGGACTTGTCCGAGCTTTCGGCGCTCATATCGTCGACATCAGAAGAATCCATCGACACACCGGTTGTGGAATCAGCTTCACTCGCAGCATTCGAGAGGATACTACTAGCCGTTTCAGCTTGGCGACCGTCATTGTCCTGTGCTAGAACGCCTGCTAGCATGATCAAAGCTAGTGAAAGCAGAAAGAGGCGAATGTGCATCGTCGTCTAGCGAGAAGAAATGGAAAGTGTCAAAGTCGTGGTACGCAGGTCGTAGTCAGATTTGAAGGGAACGACAAAGAAGTGCTTTTGAAAGACAGAAGTAGCCTTTGAATACTAGATGATCTTCTTCCCAAGCTACCAATCTAGAGAACTCACTGAATCTACTCGAGCGTGCATGCACATCGCTTTGATCGCTTCCGAGTGACTCTATGTCTATCAGATGTATATGCGAAGTGTCATGGGTCTTGAAGAGGAAGCAATCCGTCTACAGAGATTCGATTAGTCCGTACGACATCCAATCTAGTGATCTGCTCCAGGTAGGTACAAGTAAAGATCATGCACGGTCAGGACATACGATATAATCGCTTCTTGGTGCCATACGAGCACTTGCTACGGTACTATAGTCGCCTCCTTGGACGTAGCAGCAAGAAACATCATGGCACCAAAGGCATTTCCACGTCAAATTTCGAGTCGAATGCTAGACCTAGTGACTATGTACTCTCCACTAACACAAAGAATTAACCTACATTTGACTGCGAAAATAAAAAAAACATCCTCGGTAACACGCATCCTTGAATATAAACACCACTTCGTACTCCCATTTACTCTTGTAACTAGTATGCATCCTCTTTTGTCATATCCCTCAGTTTGGATGCACCCGCGTCAGTCACTTCAACCAGACAAAAGATCGTCTTTTTATTTTCAAAGGAAAAATGTAGCAGCAGTGGCTATGGAGACTGCAGCACTAGTGATACGACCCATGGCAGCATCTGAGTCACTTCCTTGCTCGCTGGCTATTTCACTTCCACTGGATTCCTCGTTGCTGCCAAGCATCGAATTCATACCACTGTTGGAAACCTCGGATCCACTCTCTTCGCTCGTCTCGCTCTGACCAGACCCGGTGGATCCATCTGCGACTATCTGGTCGGTGTCATCCAGCGGGGTCTTTGTCAGGTCCAAATCCACGGCTTGAGAGGCACTAGTATCGTGTAAATCTCACATCACAAAGCGAGAGCCAAGTTTTCATGATAACATACCTTTCGCCATCATTCGGGTCTGGGGCTTGGCCATGTGCTGTACTGGCGAATGCGAGTACGGCGAATCCAAGTATTGGCAAGAACTTCATGAGCGTAAAAGCGAGTAAAAGTGGAAATGACTTCTCATCCAAGAGGATGCATCCTAGAGCACAAAAATTCCTCACCGTTCTGTCCGAGTTACCAGATAAAGTGTCCGACCACATCATTTTCAATTCTACTTTTCAACACGCAAATGCATTCCCAAGTACTCTTTACGACCGTGGCAGCTGCGCTCGCCATTGCCTCTGCTCAGTCCACGTCTGGTAGCGAAGGTGCCAGCAGTTCCGGCTCTGGAGCGGCCCCTGCTGTGTCCAACTCACTTACGGATAGTGAAAGCGCGAGTCTTGAGCAAGCCATGTCCTTCATCCAGGACAGCAGTGGTACATTCGAATCCATGTCCGGGTCGTCTGGAAGCGATGGAGCGCCGACATTAACGGTAAGCGGCGCCGTGGTCACTGTCATGGCCGCGACGGCAGCTTACTTTGCTTAATACAGTACCACTTTTCTTTTCTATCGACTATTCTTTCTTTTTCTTGATTACGGAAGATGGAGGTAGAGTGTTGGTAAAGATAATATATTGCATGTAGCATCTAGAGGAAGTACATGGCAGTGGCCGCCACAACAGTCACGGCAGAAGTTTGCATCACACTGGCGCCGTCGGAGCCATTGTCTGCTGAAGAATCGGACGAAGAGGTCTTGGATGAAGATGGCTTGGCCAAGTCCTTCTTGATACCGTCCAGGAGACTTCCAGCGCCAGACTTCAAGTTACCCTGCGCATCCTCGATGCCGGAGCCGAGATTCGCAAGTGTTTCCTTGGCATCCGACCCGAGGTTTTTATACGCTTCCTTGAAGTCCGATCCACTGTTATCGAAGAAATCAGATATTTCCTCCATCACCTTTTCGGTATTGCCCTTGATTTTAGAGCCTGCTCCGCTGGCAGCATCCGCCAGAGTCGAGCCTATTTTTTCCGCAATCTCTTTCGCGTCAGAGCCACCTTCGTCCAGTTTATCCTTGGCATCCGGTAGAGTGTTTTTGATATCCTCAGTGTCTTGTGCGTACACAGTCGAGATGGCGAGCGTCGCGAGAACGAGAATGGAGCGGAGTTGCATGTTGATAGTAAAGACTTGAGACGTTGCGAGCAAGTGCGAGAATGAGCTGAGAGTATCATCTCGAGATCGTCATCCGATCAACGTAGAGATGCGATTGGATGAAATGCGGCATAGTATCCATCCGAATGTTTCTTCGAAAAGAATTCAATGGTTTTCAAGGCGGATTCTTTGCCGCGGTTCGGGTGGATATGCTTTCCGTCATGATCTCACTGCGGTACGAAATGTACTAGGTGCGTGGGAATTTTTATCACCATCCAATATCGTTTGACATGCGAGCTGGAAATTTCTGGCATTGCATGCGAGCGAGGAATATGGAGCTACCAAGATATGAAAGATTATGAAAGCGAGCGCAAAGTCTCGTAACCTAGGACGTATCCAATTTATTCCATTACATGGTTCCGTTTCTTTGCCGTACCACGCGTCAATAGTATCGTTTGCAAGTGTAGAGCATAGCATATTCTATAAAATGAACGCAAGTGAGTAGAAACAAGTCTTCTTTCCCGTTTTCAATGTCATTCTTTGTCGTCGAACAAGCCTTTTGAGCAAGAAAGAGTTGTCTTGCTATACAATATTGGGGGCTGATGCCGACTACGTACTCTTCCATCTCTCTCGAGACAAGCTATATCTCTCGCACCGTCAAGGGTAAGCTGAGACGCAGTGGATTGTGCTGCGTAGGATGCTGACGTATTGTACCTTGTCAAGGGAACACGAACCCAACACTTTTATTACAAACGTAGACGACGGGCAAGAGAATGCAATGCTTTCTCCTTTGCATCCCGCTAGAAGGTCCGTCTACGAGGGCAAAATCGAAATATTCAGGAGATGTTGCAACTAAAATAGCTAAAAGAGAGTGAAATAAAGAGCAGAAAGTTGAGACTAATAAGTAAGCTGCTTAAGCTCGGGAATTCAATATACAACACTAGATGGAAGTTCTCGACAATGCGCGCTCAACTAAAATTCTTGGATGCTGAGAGACATGGGGATTCATGCTTTACCTACATATAGTCGATCTACTAGGATTAGAAAGACGATGACCACTCAGCAGTAGGTGCGCTACCCCCATGTAGTTGAAGCTTTCGGCACCCAGAAAGTGGTGGACACTGATACCTCTACTTCCAAGATTTTCCCGAATAGTTTTACTACTACACGATTATCCGGAAGCCTAGTATCTGGTCTGGAGGAACAATAAAGCCCAACGACC
>JAADVB010000378.1:0-14920 GCA_023334545.1 Salisapilia sapeloensis
CTGCTTGGCACGCAGCTGCGTCTTCAACTGCTGGATCTGCGCCTCCACGTCCTCCACCAAGCTCATAACCTCTTGGTAATGTCGTCTGCCCCTTGACGCCTTAGCTTACTCGTCGTCAGATTTCGTTGGTGGAAAATGAAGTACTAAGAGTTGATTGGTGTAAAAAATTGCAACGAATATCTAATGCAATAACTAGAGTTCAAAATGCAGACTTCGACGCGAGTGGAGACTACGGAAGGAGAGCTAGTGGTCCCGAAGGAGGTGCACGATGCGATGGTTCAGGTGGAAAGCGCTTCGCCGTTGGTCTCAGCCGAAGGATTTTCCAAACTCTCGCACGCGACGTTTAATAATCGTATGGTGATCCGGTAGATCGCTTGAGGAAGTATGGGTGTCTAACTAGAACTGCAATAGCGATGATGAAAGAGTCAGCTGGAGCTGCGGGTGCTATTCAGACCATTGTCCAAGCGTTGGAACGTAATCAGGGGAACGGAAGCGTGCAAGAGGACGGCTGCCATGCCCTCCGGAATATCTGCTTTCATTGTCCCGCCAACCTCGACTTGGCTCGAGAGCAAGGTGCGATAGGTTGCGTCATGAAGGCACTTGAGATGCATTTAGACAACGAGGCAGTGCAGATGGAAGGCTGCTGGGCTCTATTGGTCTTCTGTACGAACCACGAGACCAATACGGCCGCAGCTTCCTCTGCCCTCCCTTTGATTCGTCAGGCAGTCGACAAGTATCCTGAGAACAAGGACATTCAGAGTAAAGGCAAATTTCTGCAAGTGCTTTTAGCCTAAAATTATTGTTGATTGCATTGAAGCGGTCTCTTGCTACTTTGATTGACTACGAATGAGGTCGAGTACAAGAGAGTGAAATAGGACAGACGCTTGATCCTCTATGGCAACGTCGTACGTTGGGAAGCACGACAGAATGGATCACGACAACCAAGCTAGACGTACTGCGCTGTACCTTATTGTCGATCCAGAGGGTGCTTGACGTGCTATCCTCTCTTCACACGTACTGAAATTATTGAAGCGTACGACAGTCTAGCTTTGTTTATGCGCCAAGTTCATCTACTGTTCAGTACCTTCACCTACGTTCCCCATGCAGGACGATCTGCCTTGTTTAGAATTAACTTCTCACGCCGAGCGTGGTTCGTCTATGACGAGAACTGGCACGTAAGTACGACTCTTCGTCCAGTACCTTGAAGCTGTGAGCAATAAGCGCACGAAAGAGCACAGTAACTTTTCATTGACCATGCGGAGGATGCGAAGGAAGATAAAGTCCGGAGGATCGACTTTCGTGTTCCGAGTACTATCCATCTTGAAAACATCTTCATCAGATTCGTAGCGGACATTTTCATGAAAACATACCACTTTTACGAATATGCACTCACTTTTCTTACGCGATGTGAATTGATTTCGCCATGCGGTGCGACTCTTCTGCCGGAGTGACGTGATGGCAGCTGCAAATTCTTTGGAGACGGCCTGCCGATGTCTTCAGCGGATTCGATGACGAGAAGTTGAAGGTCTCCGAGAATTTCAGCCAACGAGAGCGCTGATGCACCATTTTTAGCCAATAAGACGCACCCATGATTCTCGGGAGCGCAAGAAGCCGAGTGGGAGCACGATGGAGTCGACTGGGCATGGCACCTGGCAGGCCGATCTAGCTCTGACGGACGAGTTGCAATCCATCTTTGCCTGCGCTGCCCCAGGAACGTCGACGTCGACGACTTCATCCTCGACTGCGCTTTTGGAGGACTTTTTCCACGCTTCAGCTTCAAGCGAAGCAGACCAGCTACTGTGGGAGCACAACGCTCCGACTTATTCAGCGAACAGTGGGTCCGACAAGCGGAAGGCAGAGCAAGAGGACAATTATGAACGTAAGAAGAAGCGCGCAAAGCTGAATCGGCAGGACCTGAATTCGCAGTTCCAGCGTCTGATGAAGCTGCTCCATTTGCAGGAGGACCGGAAGGTAAATCGAGCCAAGATTGTGGGTAAAGCCATTGAGCACATTGAGAAGCAGGACGCAGAGATCAAGGAACTGCGGCGTCAGCTGAATGCGTCGAAGTCGCGAGAAGAACCGGTGAAAAAGACGAGTCCGATGGTGTGGAATGGACTGCCGCCCATGAGTTTATGGATGCCGCTCGATCCACGTCTGTGCGCTCTGAAGAAGAGGAGGAAGGTGGTGGTGGAAGAGCGAAAGGGTCTGGAATGGGTGGCGAGAGAAGTGCCGACGCTGCTCTGTCTGTGTGATGCGTGGACGGTGAGGAGTGTGATGCAGGTGAGCAAGAGCATGTACAAACAGAGCGCTAATAAGGAGCTGTGGAGAAGGTTGTGTCGAAAACGATGGAAAGCGTTGGGGGTGGAGCATGCGAGCAATCCGCAGCGACTGGTACGTGTGACATGGATCATGTAGGTTTCGTTTCCGGTACTGACGTATGCTGTTTCTAGTGGAAAAAATGGCACAACGAGAACAAGATGCCTTTCTGCTCCTCCATCGGCGTACGTATATTGTATATCATGTCTATGCTGTGTCTGATTGAAGAAAGATAGGACGAGCAACGGCGAGTGGCGTCTGCCTATGCAGATGGGGTGGGTGTCTGGGCGCTGCTTTCTCGGCGTTCCAATGGCCGAACCAGTCGGTCTGTCTTGGAGGACGGTCGGGCCGTCGTGAAGCAAGTGGTGCATCTTTACGTTGTGGTCCAGAGCCATTTGCATCGACCTGTCCAGATCGAATCAGTGCCCCGAGTGTTTGACAAGGCGGAGAAAGATTTTCCTTCCGTACAGCAAGGCCCGTTTGCGCCGAGCGTGGTCGAGTGGAATGACAGTGTCTTGTCCGACGAAAGGGTCGAGTTGCAGCGTCTGCATCAAGGCGACGTCTGTGTGGTGAGCCTGTTCATCGAGTGCAGTGGAGTGGACGAAGAAGAGGTGTTTTTGCAAAGGTGCGTGTTTATATTAGCAAAAGGAGGTAGTACGCACTAAGCGATGGACTAGACTGGGAGGTGTGGATATGCGTTTATCAAACGGAGCGAGCGTTCGAGCGATAGTTGAGGCTACTTGGACGAAATCGGACTGAATGGATGTTGCTTTTGAACGGAGAAATAATCGAATAGTGTCGTTCTCTTCCTCTTCTTGGACTGTTGACTCCAGATTGTTCGTCCATGGCTTGGAGTGTCTGGACTAGGCGATTCTGGCAATACTCGATGCACTCCTTCTTCCAAGTCATCCGCACAAGTGTCGAGATGCCATCGACCAGACTCTAGCTCAGCTTGGACTGTCTTTCCAGTCCGAGTGGACGCACAAGGCGAATGGACGCGGACACTTCCATCATCCGAACAAGAGGCAAAGAGAGATGGTGATCGACAGACCCCATTGACTTCGCCCGAGTGACACTTGATGACAAAAGAAGCTCTTCTCGACCGACTGTCGTAGAGGTAGACGAGCCCATCGGACGAGCCTGCGACAACAGCATCCCCGTCCGCAATAAAGTCGCTTTGGATGTAAAAGGAAGAGGTCTTGTGTGTGCTGCAGACGCCATAGACGTGCGACTGAGATGGGCTGGCGCTGTCGTAGTGGACAACAAACGAGCCTTCGTGTAATACGTTGACGAGCAGTCGAGTGCGACGCTCATCTTTGCGAAGGCTGGTAATGCCGTGGCAAGTGGGTGAGCACAGAAAGCTGGAGACTGGCGTCACCTTTTTCCGCACGTGGAGAGATGCGAGCGACTGGAGGCGCCGGGTGTCCCACCAAAGCACTCGGCTGTCACTTGACCCGCCCGAAACGATGCAAGATCCGTCAAAGAGTAGAGAGGTGATGCTGGATCGTGGCGTATGCGCATTTGGGATACTAACGATCGAACGGTTTCCTGGGGTACGAATGTCATAGACACGGATGGACCCGTCTCGACCGCCAGAAAGAAGGAGATGGCCGTGCTGCTGGACGCACTTGACGCTGCCGGAGTGGCCTGTGTAGGTGGAAAGGTGCGACTGTCGGGAGATGTCAAAGCTTTTGACCGTGCCATCGCCGGAAGCGGAGAAGACTGTAGTCGACGACAGATCCAAGTCGAAGATGGCGTTGTCGTGCGCTAGGATCGTCGTTTGAGTCGCCCGGCCATCTGAGAGCAGGACCGAGCCGGCTTCACCTGCAGCTGCTATCAAGCGATCCTTAGTTGCGATGTGATACAGCGGCCGGCTCAATGACGACGTGTGACTGGTGGACGAGAGCGTCGGAAAGATGTGAGCGTTCAGATAGGTGCGTGGATTTGAAATGGCAGATTGTTCTCTTCGCGAAAGAAGTTCCGGGAGGCAGCGTTTCATACTGAAGCACGACGGCGACGTGGTCGGAGGTGGCCAGCAAAATCGACTTCGTTTTGGCGGGAAACACAGGCTCCCTCTGGTCGTAAGGTCCATTTATAGCCAATAACAGCGCTCTTGAAGTTGCATCAGTCGTCGGATTGTAAAGCCGTGACGGGCCTTTCGATCAGCTGTGTCCCACTCACGCGAGCGCGGAAAGGAAAATGTTCCGGGCGAAGATTTGAGCTAGCTACCAACTCTACAAAGCTTCGAAAGAATCCGGCGAGAGGAAGTAGCTGCTTGCTAGAATAAGTAGATGCTCGAAAGACATTGTTGAATAATTGTACGGAGAAGCTTCGCGGACGACACTCTTGTTCGAACGGTGTGACCTAAAAACAGAAAAAAAAATGATCCTGAAACCGTGCGCATCCAGGGTGGAAGGCTTTCCGTACAACGTCTTTCCCAAAGGGCGCCGCCGACTCGAGTTCAGCGCAGAACTGGCACCACAGATCGTAATCCCTGTCGTCTTAATTTTTTACGTTCCTTGGGATATAGAGACGACGGACGTCAAACAAGACATCTTTGGAAGAAAAAAGGACGGAGGCTACAAACTCCTAGGAGGCTTGGTACCAAGAGCCACATTTCTTCTCTTGCTCTCATTTTTACTTTCCAACCCCAAGCCCAAGCGCCTTTGCCAGCTTATCTACTATCCCACTCTCGATCTTAAACCGATGCAGACGCCCCATCTTCACCTCCCGCCCCCGGAGGTCTGCGACGTAGCCAAAAAGGACGAGGATGCCGCATCCGGAAGCCCCGTCAGCGTCAACGGACCCTCTCGCGCCACCAGTCGCAGACACTCGAGCAGTGAAGTTCTGTTTACCAAAATTTCCAAGGAGGACGAAACGAGCTTGAGTGAAGCCGTCAGCGACGTCAGCAACGCAGCTGCCTCGACCTCCACCTCTGGCCCGACCGAGATGCAGGCGCCGAAGCGAGAGATCAAGCGACGGAACGTCGGCGTCCCCAAGTTCCTTCGATATCTCTTTCAGATCCTCGAGACGGAGGACACGAGCGTCATCTGCTGGGCGCACGGAGGCACCGCCTTCCAGATCCGAAACCCCCAGGCATTGGCCTCCCACATCCTGCCCAAGTACTTTAAGCACAACAAGGTGGCGAGTTTCCAGCGCCAGCTGAACTACTTTGGGTTTAAAAAGTGGACGAAAACGCAAACAAGTGTATGCACGTTCAGCCATCCGTGTTTCCTCCGTTTCGATCGCGACCGGATCAAGCTTATCAAGCGCAAGGAACGCCACAACAGCTTGCCGCAGCCGCCGTTTCCATCGCCTCCGATGCCTCACGATTACCATGTGAACACGCCGGGAGACGTGTCTTTCTCTGGAGGCATGATGCAGACCAGTACGGACATGTACGGCATGCCGCAAGGCATGAACGTCATGAACTCGAACCGACCGAATGTGGCCGCCGGTAGAAGGTACTCGACAGGCACGTTACCTGCGGCCGTTCAGTTTCTCCAGTTTCAACAGCAACAGCAGCAGCTGCAGAATGGTATGAGCCGAAAGCGTGGAGCGATGATGGCCGACTGTCCGGAAGGTTTGCCCCAGACACAGGCACGTCGTCTCTCTTCTGCTTCGTGCATCAACTACGTGAACAATAGCAACGGTTTCCTAAGTCCAAGTGGAAGCTCGTCGATGGCGTTTACGGACTTTTCGGGAACCCAGGACAATAACTTTTCAAATGGCTTTCATCAGTCTCTAGTGGACGTCGAGGAAGAGGAACGGGACCAGGACTGCATTGACAAGAACAACGGGTGCAACTACTATGGAAACCGAGGCAAGAGGAAGAGCCTCCCGCAGCTAAACACTGGCAGTTTCATGCCTGCGATGCAGCAAGGAGGCAGGCCGAGCAACTTTGTTTCTCCAACGTATACGATGAACGGCCAGGAGAACGGGACGATGGGGATGAAAAACGAACCGCCGTTCAGCATGTACCATGACAACTACCAGCCGATTCGGCATGCGTACGCGCCCCATTCGCAACAGCAGCAGCCGCAGATGAGTGTCCCTCCAGTGAATCAGAAAGATCTCTTGGAGGCGCTGATGGACGTGTCAGCTGACTCGCCGACGATGGATGGCATGAGAGTCGCCCACTCTTTCATGAATAAGCAAATGAGCCAAGAGCGGTACGCCTGAGGCGGACATGAGCATGTAGTGAGTGTTGTTTGCATTGAAAGTAGTGTAGGAAAGATCAATGGACATTTCGTTAAAGAGATGGTAGACGGATTGCTTTGTATTTTAGAGAAGGTGGTAGAGAGCTAGACGAGGAAGCTTTCGGGTGACCGTTCATCCACCGCTTCTGGATTCCATCTTTTTTCACAAGTCCAGGCTTGTTGATCGACATGGTCGAGTCATTTGCTACGATCGAGAGCCTACGCTACGTGGATGATAGGAAATAGTAGCTACTAGATCAAACATCCGACTTTTTGATTATGGGCGAGGTATGATGGGCGAGGAAAAAGTGGAGCGACTTCATCGGGAAAAGAGTGGAAAGAGGGAGGAGATGTGCACATCGTCTTCATACGCATGTCGTAGAAAATTGGCAGGTTCAAGCAAAGGATGGAGAGAGGATGGTTCGAAAGACGACCGTACGATAGCAGAGATCTCAGTAGAAGTAGAAAAGGAGCTTGGGCGTGAGTGATGGAGGTGGCGAGGCAGAAGCTTCTATCTCCGTTGACTAGAGATGAAGACTGTGGTAGTAGAAGGTTGGAGGGATATGGTAACCTAGAGAAAATGCCTAGGTGAGCAAAAGATCCTTGCATTGGTCTCGCTATCAAAGTACGCGTGTCCGTCAGAGGATAGTCCAGTCACCTGAAACCCAACATCCTGTTAACCCACTCCTTTACTTGGATTGATACCACAGTAGCTAGCGCTTGCCAACGGGTAAAGCCATCAAGATGCCCCGTTTGTGTCTGTTTAGACGAAAAAGATAGACGATGGTATGAAATTCCATCCACTCGAAACACAGCTCGAAAGAAAGGCGACGCGTGACAATCATTAGTGCCTCCGAGTCGAAACAGTGAGACCGACGAAGTGTATTGCGCGTATCATGTCGACGAAGATAGACTCGAGATGCGTGCTTCGCGATAGCATGTCGACCAAGCTGCATGCGCGCTCAAATTATGTCACAAAACGCTGCTGCTGCAATTCGAACTGTATATCCTGTTGGTCACAACGGTATTACGCTCGAGGCTACGTAGTCTCTGTATTGCTAGTCTAGTTGTCTAGCACGCCGCTCGCCAGACCTTGGTCCAACGCCTCCACTACCTGGTCAATGTCTTCCTCCGTCACAATCAGCGGCGGGCACAACCGAATGGCGTCTTTGCCGGCCGTGATCAGCATCACGTTCTTCTCTTCCAACGCGTACTTTGTCAGTTTGCCAGCGTTGTGGCTGAGCTGGAATCCGACAAAGAGACCTTGGCCGCCCACAGGCGTACGGACGTCGGTCACGAGCTCCGGGTACTTTTGCTGCAGCTTCTTCATCTCGGACGCGAGGTACTGACCTCGCTTTTGGACGTTTTGCAAAAACTCCGGAGAAGAGATTTTGTCAAGGACCGTCGAAGCGACAGCACAGACGAACGAGTTGCCGCCGAAAGTAGTTCCGTGCATGCCAGGAGTGATATGGTCCGCCACATTATCCGTTGCGAGGATGGCACCAATGGGGAGACCTCCGGCCAGCGGCTTCGCAAGCGTCATCATGTCCGCCTTGAATTTACCGTTCGAGCGCTCCACGTACTCTTCATGTGCAAACAGCTTACCAACGCGGCCGAGACCGGACTGGATTTCATCTGCAATGAGGAGGGCTCCAGCTTCATCACACAATTCTCGAACGCCAGTGAGGAAGTCGAGATCAGCAGGTACGACGCCTCCTTCGCCCTGGATCGGCTCGAAGAAAACACCCGCCGTCTTGTCGGAAATCAGGTTCTTAAAGTCGCTTAAGTTGTTGAACTCGGCATAGTGGACGTTTGGCACAAGAGGCATGAACGGTTCTCGAATCATAGGCTTGTGCGTGAGGGTCAACGCAGCGGCAGTTCGACCGTGGAAACCGCCTTTGAAGGAGATAAAGTGGTCCTTTTCGCCTTCGAGGGAAGTGCCTTTGGTCTTGGCGTTGGCATGGAGCTTGGCGAACTTGTAAGCCCCTTCATTCGCCTCTGTGCCAGAGTTGGAGAAAAAGACCTTGTCGAATGGAGAGTTGTCGACTAGCTTCTTGGCCAATTCCAGAGGCGGGCGAGAATGGTACAAGTTACTCGTGTGCGCCACGTTCTACAGGCTGCATTAGATGGACGAGTCACTGTATATTAATAGAAAATGTACGGTGGAGGCATCCACGACGGCCTTCTGCCAGTCAGCGTCGTTGTGTCCAAGAGCGGTGACAGCAATGCCAGCGCAAAAGTCCAAGTATTTGTTGCCTAAGCGTTTGTGCAATGAGTTGGAGCTATTCACACGAGCATTGGACTAAGGGTACCTTCGCTATCGAAGAGATATTGGCCCTGGCCATGCGTGAAGACGAGGTCCTTCTTGCCTCGCGTGCCGTCCGGGTTGTACGCTTTCACGAGATACTTTTGCTCATACTCGTTGGCAGAAAAGGTGGCAAAGCCTCTGGAAGAGACCGAGGCTCGCAATGGCTTCTGGGCGTGCGCTCGGACTGCCTGCATCGTACTCTGTGGTCAAAAAAGGTTTGTGCAAGCAATGCGGACGGTACTTCAATCGGTGGTGTTAAAAGTGAAATTTGATTTGCTTCTAGTTGAAACATTTCGACTTGTCTATGCCAACAGCAAATGAGAAAAAGACGAGGAATTGATATCTCTTGCGTGCTACAGATCCCGCCGGCCGGATGCCACCATATCTCACGGACGACCGCAAGATTTTTCTTGTCGATTTCCAATCTACACACTGTTCCTACGGGCGCAGGAAATGTAGACGAGAAAGACCTCTTTTACATTGGTTCGACCGATCGATGGGCTCCGACCGGCCAAACGCTGTTTTTATTTTTTTTGTTTTTCTGCTTTTTATGGTGTTTTCTTCGTTTTCTCCCGATAACTTAGTAATACTCTCCAAACTTCACCTGGACTTATTGATACACTTGTGCCCATACACACTTCCATGTCACCTCCCTCCATTTAGCCATGCCCACCGATATTCAGCATTCGCCGTAGGTCCTGCGTCATCTCTACCTCGACATGACCAATCTCGGGTGGCATTTCCGGTGTTTCGAGCATCCCGTCCTTGCGTTCTCCACCTTTGTTATTGCCACCGGCACCGTTATTCGAAACGAACGAAGGCAGAGGCAGTTGATCGGGCTCGGGGGATGACTGAAACGCTGACCACGCCCACTTGCCATTGGCCGACAGATCGTCTTTGGCACAAGGCTTGTTGACAGCTTTCTTTCCATTCTGATTCTTACACGGAGTGCCATTCCGAGAGCGGGGCTGCTTGCGTTTGCGAGGCGTACCAGTGGCCTCAGCCTTCGCATTGCCCGTCTTTTTCAGCGGAGAGTTTGGCGACGATGTTGATTTTGTCGGTGTCGGCATTTCCATACCTAGCATCCCACATGTGTCTAATTCAGTTATTGTTCTTGATCGAAATGTTTATGTTCACGTACCGTGCGAGTGGATGTTATTGACAAACTCGGGCGCACTCCTCGAAACGAGTAGCTGCGGTGTCAGCAAAGGCATGCTGCTATTGCTGGCTGGAGCCTGAATTGCCACGGGTGAAGACGTACCGGTACTCGGGTACTCAAAATAGCCTTTTTCACGGTTCCAGACGCGGGCGTCCACATCCATTTGCTCATGGCGCTGGTTCTTGTCCGGCGTCAGCGCGACGTTCACTTCGTCTTCCTTATCAAAATACGGCACGAGGGGCCTGCCGACGAGGTCTTTTGACATGCTTCCGGTCCTAGCTTCCTCGCTCTTATGCTGCGGCGATTTGATTATGTTCTGACCCTAGCGCTGGCTTGGGTTCAGTATAGGCCTTCGATTGCACTTGCCTTTTGTATGCAAGGTGACTGTTGTCCCGTTGACACCAAAAATTGGTATGTGAAACGTCGTTTGAAGTTTAGTCGCACGAAAGTGTTCGGAGTCACTAGACAGATATGCATGAGAAAAGAGCATTTGGTGAGTTTAAAGTAGAAAAGGAAGGTAATGAGAAATAGACCATTGCTTTTGTACATAGCAACTATCGCTTAGTAGGAATACAAGGCGAGAAAATCATGTCATGATATAGCTATAATTATTGTGAGACATCGGGTATGTATTATTTAAAACAGTCTTAATACCTACTTTTTGCTAAAAGTCCAGTTTCAGTAAAACGGTAAACCGAAATCATGTTGCACGATTAGCCCAACCGAGCCTCACACGTTGTGTTTGACAATCCACCGTTCGATCGATCCCAGCTCGATGCAGTCACGCAGCTTAGCAACACGTGTTACTGGCAGCACTGCATCGGGAAATTTGACGTTATACAATGCTGCTGAAAACTGTAGGTGCGTTCTATTTTCGATATTTATGTAAAGTGGCTACGATTGGAAGCTCATTGTCTAGCTTTGTAGATGTGGTGGACAGCGTAAGTCTCTGCCAGAGAGCCTTTTTGATAGAAACAATGGACAGAACGCAACGCGAACGGGAGCTGGGAGGACTGTCTGATAAAGAATAGCCAAGTCAATCGAAATTGATAGCAGTAAACAAAAGAGTTACAGGAAGATCAGGCTGGACGCATGCGAAGAGTCTTTCGAGCGTTTAAGATCCGGAACCAGAGAGTAGGATACTTACAGGCCATGAACGAAATTATGTCGGTGTTCATCAAACACTTGGATGACAAGACAGCGTTGAGAAGCCTTATTTTGCTCATCGAAGGACTCATGCCTGCTTACCACGTGGACTTGATGACTGGTCTGCAGATGGGACTGTGCAGTTTCAGATATGTTGCTGAAGCAGAATGACCCAGAGCTACATGGTCACTTGAGTGACTTGTGACTCAACATAGAGATTCTGTGCCCCAAGTGGCTAATTACGTGCTTTCTATCGTCACTACCCCATTATTGTGGCATTCAGATGATCGGCATGCTGCTGGCAAGGACAGAGGAAGGTTAGAGAGTGTCGTGAGTGCTCTTAGGCGTCGGTATATGCTCTTTCCTCTCCCAACGAGAGCATCTACTGGAAGCGAAAGATTCTGGAGAAGTGTTGGTTGCTGTGAACGAGCAATATGTGCGAGAGATGGCCAAGAAGCGATAAGAGATGGTCAACTTTCTAGCGCTCTGCTACTCTGTTATAGGACAATTGGAACCGGATGTGCTGGTCGAATTCCGGTCGGTACACAAAGATGAAGTCATGGAGCGGTTTGCTGATTTCAGACCCAAGAAGATCGAGATGCTTCATCAGCTAGAAACATTCGTACTCGACACCACCGTCGCCGACGACGAATAAGACTGGCAGCGAACCGTTTCCAGTTGCGAGCAAGTCGACGAGCTCCTCTTTGACGGACGGCAGGACGGAGGCATCCTATCACCACGTAGATGTTACGGTTGCCAATGGAATTATGCACAGGAGTTGTAGAGCATGGAAGAGCAGTTGGATGATGTCGGAGAGCTCTTTGCGAGAAGAAGGATCGACGACAAGGATTTTGCCTACATCTAGACTTAGATCGTGCAGAAGTGGTGCAAAACGGTCAAATCGTCTCGAGTGTCATTGATGCGCATTTGGGAGGTGAAGGATGATTTCGGACAGGCCGCCAACAAAGACGTCCGTGGCTCTCTCCTAGTTACTAGTGACCTACCGTTTCTAGCGGTGGAGAAAGAGGGCGTAGATCGGTCGCGAAGAAAGAACGAGTCGACGAACTCTTTGTATGGGAAGATAAAACGTGCGAAGAAGAATGCATTTGCGATCATCAGTTCCACTTTCGAGTGATTTTGATGGGAAATATATGTACGGTTGACTCGGGTAAGGACATGATGAGGATTGTAAATGTTATATTTGCAGTATTCTGTAGATTCTGCCTGTTTCATCCATGTCGGTTATGGATTTGGCTGGTACCGCAACTTTCTTCTGGGGGTTTCATGGTGAAGCGATACCTTCTTGCAACAAGTTCACTAGTATCGGCAATCGTACGCGACAAATATGGCCGACAATACTGCCTGGCTTGAGCATCTCCTGCTCTTAGGTGCAGCGGAGAAGGATGCTTCGGCGGAAGCCAACTCAGCGCGGCAATCCAAAGTTAAAACGATGCCAACGCGATTTGTTCAAACCAAGGAACGGCCGAGTACGAGTACTTACCGGTCAAAACCACAATCGACTGAATTAAGACCAACAAGTACATCCAGAACGAGAGCTTTATCACAAGGTGCTTCTGTGGGACAACACCGACGAAAGTTGCCAGACAGCTTTCTCGCTAACGATAGAAGAAAATCAACGGCAGGTAGAGCTGATAATGTACATTGGCGAGAGCTTGCTTGGGATACATTTCTAACTGATGAGCACGCCGATGGGCAATCGCGCAAGGGGAATAGACTTGAGCAAGCGTTAACATACAGTAAAAAGCAAGCAGAGCGGGTGCCCAGTACGTTGTCGAAGGGAACTAGTCAAGGAGAGCGAGTGGGACAAAGTACAGAGGAAGTGACCATTCTACGACACGTTCTGTTTCGTGAAAAAATGGTGGTTGAATTGAAAGAGCTGGTAGATGCTGTAGAGCCAGCCGAAGTGCTGCCGGAGCACCAAGCGACTTCTTTGATTCAACTGCTATTGATGATACGTGAAGAAAGCGTGCTGGTAGTGCAAGCGATGGCAGCATGGCATCGTGTCAGTGGGCTGCAAGCATTTCATCATGACGGCCGACCCTACTGCTTGAAGATGCTGAGCGATTTAAACTTCATCGCGCAATTACCACATCTGGCGACAGTACTCAATGTGGACCCAAGCAAGATGAAGCAGAATCCGTTTATGTTGCCCGTGCCAATTTTCGATCGAGACTTGAGCTTGTCCCCAGTAATGAAAAAATTGACCCAACCTCCGCAGTACGACATGACACTTCGAGGAAATAACCGTGTTCATGAGGCTGAGAAATATTTTACGTGGTGTCTCCTACGCCTCTCAGGCTTTCCTGGTGATCCAACACCACCGCAAGTAGAAAAGGAAAGGGCTAAATCTCCATCGCAACGAGTCGCCGGAAAACAGCTCGAGGTACTTTCGAGTCCTACCGAGTCGAAATCAGGTCAATCTCATGTCCAAGAGCGGCCTCCTATGACCAATTACCTCAAACACATACCTCCTCTTCCGATACCTCCATCTAAGACGAGCCCATATGTAGTGTCGAGTTCCGGAGAAGCTGACGCCTCCAGCTTCAGATCAATTTCATCTAGGCGGCTGACGGTCGAATGGCGAGGAGAAGAATTTAGTACGAGTAGCACAGAGCTGTATAAATTGGGGATACCAGAGGAACCTTTACATCATTCCATTCCTCTTATCGTAGCTGCAGTGCTAATCCTTTTAAGCCCTAGCGATCGGTTGCTGAAGGACATCACATGGAAGTCTAGCCGAAAAATTCTCTTTCGTAGCAACTCTCTTTTGGATCGTATTGAACGCCTCGAGGCCGAACTAGTACCAAAGTTTAAATGGATAGCATTAACTCCTTTTATACAAAGTGGTGCTTTTCGACCGACAACCTTAGAGCCGATTTCTTCTGCTGCCGCGACCTTGTGTGCATGGGTACTTGCAGTTCAGTATTCAGCAAAGGTGGCTAAAAAGGAGCGGCAGTATAACAGAATCGAGGTGGAAGATTCAGATAGAAAAAACCTTATTCAGGCGCTGGATGACTTTGATTTCGCGTACGTGCAGAATGAGCGTGGCGTTTTTACCAGACACTCGCGTGAAGAAGATGTTTTCGTTTCAGGTGAGCGTAACCGTGCCACTGCTCGTAACCCAGCATTGACATCGGAACATAAAGGAAAGGTTGATGTCGTACCAGTTAGCGGCTTGACTGCTATATCGCCAGACGAAACACTTGTGCGTTTGCGAACATGCCCTTGGACATTATCCGGAGTATCGTACATCGTATCCATATTCTTGCGAGGCAGAAGCGAGGGAGAGTTTCAAGCAACTCATGTTGATATTCAACTATACGAACAAATAACATCCATCGAGTGCACTACATCCATGCCTATCGATAACCTTCGACAGCATTTCGGTCCTATCGTCGTCGAGCTATTCCAACAAGGCATGTGGGAGACAATGTGCAACGCAATATTAAAAGATCTTCATCAAAATTTCTTTAGTCAGCTTCGTCCCAACTTAACGAAGCTGCTACCTCACACAACTCCACATCGGCAACTCCAATATGACCACCGGCTCTCCCCAGACACATCTCCACAAGTCTATCCTAACCGCCTCGCCCATGTCAAAAGACCGTTCAAGCCAAACTGTATTAAGGCGGCGCTGAGGATCCAGTGTGCTGTACGCCGACGGCGGGCGATAAAAATCGTCCAGGCGAAGCGAAGTCGGAAGGAAAAGCAAGCTGAATCGGCACTAGCTATCCAATGCGCCGCACGGCAGCGGCAAGCTCGGAAGCTCGC